>NQII01008312.1:37646-51155 GCA_002778355.1 Clitarchus hookeri
CCCTACAATCTGCTATTTTTACAGACCACCATTTGCCTATAGGGCAAGCACATATCTTGGGTTTTGTTTCTAAGGAAACTATTACATACTCCGTGTGATTTAAAAAAATCTTATTATTACATTATAATTTTGCCATATACTCTGTAATGGTCACTGAAATGGGAATATTTCAACTTGTTGTGCTTTATGACTCTCCATAAAGTTATTGGTTTGTGACGCCATGTACGCTGTATAATGTGGTACACGTTAGTGAAACCAAATACAAAATTTCACTTACACGAGATTGGTAGTTTTTCAGGCGATGTTTTATGCAGGGATGAGTAAGAATACTTTATGAATCGCGTAGATCGAAAGAGATGTGCAGTCGTGTTCGCAAAGTCCGTATAACGCGGCATTTTGTAATGAATTCTCCCCTCTCAGATAAAATTTCCCCCTGCTAGGTTTTGCCTCGTGCATAGANAAGTCCGTATAACGCGGCATTTTGTAATGAATTCTCCCCTCTCAGATAAAATTTCCCCCTGCTAGGTTTTGCCTCGTGCATAGAGCCATTTAATTTGTTCCTCTGCAAATAGATTTATTCATTAAATGGAACATGACTATCTTAGCTTCTAGGTTGTTGCAGCATACCATGTTTTTTCTTCCTACTTTTCGTCAATGAACACACCTTTTGCCGTCATGGGATACCGAATACTGGGCGGTGCCCCAACCTGAAAACAAAATTTGCCCAGATACCCGCTGCCAAAGCGTGCATTTTTCAGTAATGAGTCTTTAATCTTTTTCCGGTCTTTCATACTCGAAGGTTAACGTGAGGAGTTGAGCGGTCGCTGGTTAGTGGCTCTCACAAGGCGACTGCCGTAATCACAGCGGTCCTGCGGTGGCGAAGTCGTTGGATCATCTACGGCNTGTATCACAAGCGTTTTATACTTGTGTTTAAATAAGTATCTTATTTTAGATTAAATAAAAATTTTGGTTTATATTTTATTTATAAATTAGAATAAGTTATTTCGTTTATAATTAACACGAATAAAAACAGTGAGAAAATAGGTGTGTTGGTAATGGCTAGTAAGAAATAGTTATTATGTAAAATATTACACTGTGTGGTGCGTGGTCCCTATGGTGTAATTTTCTAGACGTGGTTAAGCTTTGATTGCACGAGGCGGAGGAATATCCTGGAAGTAGAACTTAAGCATGGCTTCAGAGAAGTGTGAGGTAACCGCGAATGGACTATAGCAATTCTCCTATGCCTAGTGCAAGACGGATTTGGGACATGCCAGCGATGGCTTCCCAGAGCAGCCTGTAGCTGTATTGTGTTCGACTGGCGTCATCGATTATCGATAATCGATTTGATCCCTCCTCTCTCTCTCCATGGCAGCGGAATGCTTTTAAGGGGGTCATTTACTTGGCCTACGAAGTCGCGTGAGGAGCATGAGTAATATGCTAGACATTGAAACTCTGCGGAGTATTTTTGTGTAATATTTGCACATGAAAGACACTGAAGATAAACTCCATATTTTGCTATATTTAGTTTAAGTTTTATATACGGAAAGCAGAGCAATGATACTTGACAAGAGTGGTTTACAAGTNATATTTTGCTATATTTAGTTTAAGTTTTATATACGGAAAGCAGAGCAATGATACTTGACAAGAGTGGTTTACAAGGCCAAAACTCCCGATTCAAAACTAAACTAACTAATGTGTATGTTAAGATTTCTACATCCATATTTCTGAGTTCATAACATTTTATGATTAGAGAATGAATTCTTACGACTGAAAACGTGTTCACGAAAACAGTGTGTTACTCCTAATTTCACTATTACTGTTACGTGGGGCCGAATCAACTCCTTTCCATGAATGCTGATTATATCTTCCCGAACGACCAGAGCGGTGGCGAAGGAGGTGAGTAATGTTGACTGTGCACATGCACACACCTGGTCGAGTTGATCCGATGGTCAGCTTGACCCGACTTGCGGAATTCTCGATGTCGCAGTGTCACCTAGGTATGGAAATAGAAAGAGGGGTCTTTCACTGTATTAAATTCCTGCCCTTCAACGAGTGGTCGATGCAGCGGACTTGGAGGTGCTGAGGAATAGAAGACGCCTCGACGGCAGAGTGTCAGCGCGTTGTGGAACTACGGGCTGCACAAGGATTTACTCAGTTCCGCGAGTGAAGGATGTACTCGGGATGCTCCCATAGGAAATCGTGGAGGTAGAACGTGCTTGGTGCACGTGCACTGTGCAACGTCACAAAGTATTTTGTAGGTTGAAGTATTAACTTNTTTTTTTTTAAATTGAAGTATTAACTTATATATGCTTTTCATGGTTATTTGAGCACTTTTAAAAGCCCTGCCTAGGGTCTACTTTTACTCTCATTTTGTAACATTCCGCTATATGTAAGACTAACGTAGCCGTGGACCTTCTCTCTTTATTCATGCGTTATCCAAGTTGTAATCATATAAAATTTTCATGAAAGTAAATTTATTTATAATACTCTAAATCGTGCTGTTATGTGTATAAAACAAACGCTGTCGTCAGTAGACATAAATTACATACTACACTCCCAACACAGTACCAATCCTTAGAGAACTATTTTTTACTAATTCACTGCCAACTTAACTAATCAACTCGAGTTTTCACATTCGACGGCTCTATTTAAAGTAAATCATTATACACGATAGATTATTGGCAGCAATCAACTNGAGTTTTCACATTCGACGGCTCTATTTAAAGTAAATCATTATACACGATAGATTATTGGCAGCAATCAACTTTACAAATCCGCACAATTTTCATTCAGGGAGGGTAGACTGTGGACTACATTTCCTATAAAATGTCCCTACTTACTCCAGTGTCCGAAGTATATAACGGCATTAACGGTACCTAACCGAGCTTAACAAAGGTAATAAAATAAAGTCGCGTTAAAAGTGTTTTAACAAATACACAGAGCGGAGTTATTTAACGTAAAACTAGGCGTGCGTCAGCGTAATTAAGAGCAAAGAGCGTGGTTCATGGAAGCTTGTATCCCCGGCACGCACGTCTCCGANTAGGCGTGCGTCAGCGTAATTAAGAGCAAAGAGCGTGGTTCATGGAAGCTTGTATCCCCGGCACGCACGTCTCCGAAGGGAGGGGGTTGTGATGGCTTGGCTTGGGTAAAAGCAAAGGGAAGTGGGGGGATGGCGTGACAGTGAGTCGTGCAGGTCGAACTGTGTTCGCGAGGGGTGCACTCAACCAGAGGCGAAGCGATAAGCCCTATGTCCACCTTTCTCGCAAGGGATCCTGGGCTCGAATACCGATGTGCAAGCAGCCCCCAGGTAGAGGAAGGGTAGAAAATGTGAGTACGAGTTGTTATTGTTACCCTGTTTCTTAGCGTCACTTTATCCCGCATCGATGTTAGGATGTCTTTTTCCCCACCTCAGATCATGCCAGACTCAGAATCGTGATAAAACAAAGTGCGAGTGACACGAATCGTCAACAATATAAAAAAATATCATACAAGCTGCAAAAATAAAATAATAAAAACAAAGGAAACTACTACGATAAAAAACTGTACTTTTTAATTCTTTGTAATAAAAATTCATTTTTTTAGTATACTTTGATACTTCGCCTTTAAAGAAAGTATGTCTTGTCAGAAAATGTAAGCCGCATAACTGAGTCACTACCGGGTATCAAATAAGCAGTCGTTTGGTTTTTCGTAAAGTATTGTTCTCGGTTTTGGTTGGACTCTTNGCACATATCTTGGGTTTTGTTTCTAAGGAAACTATTACATACTCCGTGTGATTTAAAAAAATCTTATTATTACATAATAGTTTTCCATATACTCTGTAATGGTCACTGAAATGGGAATATTTCAACTTGTTGTGTTTTATGACTCTCCATAAAGTTATTGGTTTGTGACGCCATGTACGCTTGTATAATGTGGTACACGTTAGTGAAACCAAATACAAAATTTCACTTACACAAGATTGGTAGTTTTTCAGGCGAAGCTCAAACCTAAACGTTCATAAATACTCACAAAACTCTTTNTAAACGTTCATAAATACTCACAAAACTCTTTGATGTTTTATGCAGGGATGAGTAAGAATACTTTATGAATCGCGTAGATCGAAAGAGATGTGCAGTCGTGTTCGCGAAGTCCGTATAACACTGCATTTTGTAATGCATTCTCCCCTCTCAGATCAAATTTCCCCTTGCTAGGTTTTGTCTCGTGCATAGAGCCATTTAATTTTTTCCTCTGCAAATAGATTTATTCATTAAATGGAACATGACTATCTTAGCTTCTAGGTTGTGGCAGCATACGATGTTTTTTCTTCCTACTTTTCGTCAAAGAACACATCTTTTGCCACCAGGGGACACCGAATATTGGGCGGTGCCCCAACCTGAAAACAAAATTTGCCCAGATACCCGCTGCCAATGCGTGCATTTTTCAGTAATGAGTCTTTAATCTTTTTCCTGTCTTTCATACTCGAAGGTTAACATGAGGAGTTGAGCGGTCGGGGGTTAGTGGCTCTCACAAGGCGACTGCCGTAATCACAGCGGTCCTGCGGTGGCGAAGTCGTTGGATCATCTACGGCGGTGTGGCTCCCCAGGGTCGCCACTTCCACTGCCAGGAATGGCAGGATTGTCGTGATGACGATCCTTAAGGAAGGATTTTATGGGCACTCTGTAGCCATCCACGTGTAGCATGCAGAACAAGGCGATGCGAGCCAATATGCATGCATAGTGTTAGCCACAGAACCTTTGAGAGGGTGGAGCCAGGTTGCTGCTTGCACATCTATCACTACTGTGTCCATCGGGAGAAGAAAAGTATTTACGGTGTAG
Source organism: Clitarchus hookeri (assembly GCA_002778355.1). Taxonomy (NCBI): domain Eukaryota; kingdom Metazoa; phylum Arthropoda; class Insecta; order Phasmatodea; family Phasmatidae; genus Clitarchus; species Clitarchus hookeri. Next base: position 42,461 of record NQII01008312.1, read on the forward strand.
TGACCACAAAAACGTTTGGTGGTGTATCTGCAACCGAGAGGTTAACTATAATCCCCTCGAGCATCAAAGTTGAAAAATGTCTGACCTAGTTCCTCGTCACTGAAATGCGAGTCGTCTTAAAAATTCGTTTGATAGAAGTAGCTGGGCTTTGCTGTTCGGCGGTGGCAAGTACGCGTGGGAAATGAGCAACTTCCTTTCCATAGCTCATGTTGGTTTGAGGAATTGAACTGTTAGTGCGTATTCTGGCTTGTGAAGTACATCTCAAATATTCCGTCTTCGTGTTCTGTTGGATTGGTTAGTGCGTGGTTTAATGGTGCGTATTAGCAGTGAAGGTCATTTGAAAAAATGTGAAATTTATAAACTTAATCTATACAATTACGAAGTAATGAACTTAGCAAACTCAATATCAATAAATAAATATTAAGTATTAAAATAAACCTAAAATGTGTTTAAAACAACGACACTACAAAATATTGAATTGGGTTTCAGGTAATTTCTTCAGGGGGCTAGATAACCGTCATAGGTCTTGCTGGCGTGTTTTCCTAAAATATAAATATTAGAAATCATAGCTTGTTGTGGCTGAGGTCGGTATTTTATACAAATTTTAAGGTTGGCACGGATTCACTTCTCTCCATATTTGCTCACCTGATATGAAAATATATTAAGTTGCTTTCGTTTGTGGTTACGAGTGTATAGGTTGTTCACGGTAAAGAGAGCACTTTTGAGGCCCTAGTTATTTTTTCCTTTTAGCTATTTCTTATCGTTTAACCTCCTTTTTAAATGTATATTGCCGTGTAAGAAGTAAACAAGGTCTATGTATTCCACCGCGCTCGGAAGTTAACGTCCAAGGCTAAAATAAATNTATTGCCGTGTAAGAAGTAAACAAGGTCTATGTATTCCACCGCGCTCGGAAGTTAACGTCCAAGGCTAAAATAAATTGACTATTATTCCAAATGAGAGGGATTTTAAGAGTGCTCGTTTTACCGTGAATAGCGTATAACAAGAATAACAATAGCTAAACAAAATTAATTTCAGAAGAATTTTTGAAGAAACGCCTTGCACTATAACGGATTGGTTTTCATATGCGTATGTAATTCTAAAACTAAGTTATGAAAGAATTAAAAAAAAAAAAAAAAAAAAAAAAAGATAGAAGCAACGTATACGATTGTTGAGGCTATGTGAAGTTCTAATCATAGTAGGCTCCGCACCTCTTCAGTGCCTAAACTCTGACATGAGGTGATCTCCAGCAAATTATCGAGTTTTGAAGGTCGTGCTTGGTAAGGCATCATGCTGTGTGTCGAGGAGGCCGGACCAGAGCCCAACACGGACCATTGATGACTCCACAGTCTACTCGCCGTGTGATTGGGTACACAAGCATGGAGTCGGTTGCCCATGTATCTACCGAGCAAGGTGGCGCGGCGTAGTGGTAAATCTTTGGACTCGTATTCCGTAGTACCTCGGTTCGAATCCCGGTCCGGCCATCCTTATTTCAGTATTCCATCGTTTCCCGAAATCAGTCCAGGCGTTTTCTGGGATGGTTCCTCACTACAAGCTATGGATGTTTCCTTCCCCGATCCTGCTTCTCTGAGCAACTTGCTCCGTCTCTATAATGACATCGCTGTCGACGAGACGTAAAGCCTTGCTTACCCATATATCTAGGAAACTACTTAAGTCTATCACTGCCCCTCGCTCTCAACTGTACCTATTGCAGTTTCGCGATTCGACCACACGTTTCTTAACACGCTCTGTAGGATTGTTAGCCAGTAATACGCACGTAGACAGAGACCGACCGAATCACGTACCACTTAGTACACAGACAAAGTACTCGTCATGAAGTTACCAGGCAATGAACAAATGACGGCGCCAGGAATGTATACAGAAATGTCGAGTTTAGCCTAGCCATCAAATGAACTCACGAAATTTCCGAGTCGCTAGTTATGGGTCCTCCAGTCTTGGACATAGACTAAAGATGAGGTAGACCGCTTTATCGTCTTCTGCGAATGTACCCAACATCGACCTACCCAAAAGGAACACAATAATTATGAACGTCAAATAGTCAACAATGATGAACCTGTTTGTTTATATATTATTTTTTTAATGAAAAGCACTATCTTGTCAATAACAAACTTATACCAATTTGAATTTAATCTGACTGCATTACAAATTGGTTAGAGGAAGTGCAAAAATATCTCAAATCACTTGCTTACTAAAACGTATTCTAACCTCAAATCTACCTACGCCGTTTTTACAAGTTGTATTGGCAGAAAAGCAGTTCAATGTCGGGACACGGATATTTGTTGTGCGTAGCCAACGAGTTCAGTCTGCCTCATCTTTAGTCTATGGTCTCAGCTAGTCAACCTATTTCCACCCAATTCTGCACACAAGGAGTGCTATTGTAGGCCATGCAAACTTACATAATTTAAGTAATTCACACATTTGTTTTCAAAATGATGCCCCTGTAAGTATTTGAAGTTGCTGAACCCAGTCTTCCAGAACTTTAGACTGATTTCTACCGAAGTTGATGCTCCGAATCCTACCCCTGATGGACGCCAGCTTACGGTACGAGGCGTTTTGTATTCAAGTCCCAAATAAGACACGTGTGTGTTTGTAATTGTCTCAGTAGTATTGCATTTATTTCTGGTTACATATCTAATGATAGGTATCGCTATCAACGATACCTCAAGACCCGTCTACCATCTTACATTTTAAGAACTTCATCATAATTACTTGCATCCATGTAGAGAAAGTAGGCTCATTATTTATATGAATAACGTCTTGTTTTATTTACTGCCAAACATCTTTATAACGAAAATTTAACTTTTTTCTTTTTGAAATCTTGATTTATAAGCTGGAAATATACAAAAACTTATTAGCAAACTGGTCGAGAGGTTCCGTGAATTCGTGAAAAGTTTTGCGAAATTTATGGGAAATCCGTTATTAAAAAAAAAGGAAGTATAATTTACTTTTATTTACATAAGGTAACCGGGTCTTAACGTAATGAGTTCTACGATGATAACTGCACCAACATTTTTATGAACTAGAATGCAAAGTACTTTGGAAATTCCATCCGCACACTTCCCCCCACCCCCTTCAAATTCTACCCGTGTAGCCGGCGAGGATCGAACAGGCGTCTTTTCTACCCCAGTGTTGCATCTCGTACACCCCCTCGAGGGTTGTCGGCTGTTCCTCTGGGTCTCTTTCATCTTAAAAACCGTCTATTTCAGTACTTGTCACCTTTCTCACAGGCTTATACGACTGCAATTTATTTTTAAGCCAGTCTGCATGGCGTAGTTAGTCGTAACAGGGCCGCAGCAAGAAAGGGGCAACTGGGGCAGAATGCCCCTGGGTCCCTCATTGATTTCGAGTGATACGCCCTTCCCAGTACTCTGCCCACTGGAATCAGGACCGCAGCAACGACTCTTGGGGCCTGGAAGCATGGTTGAGCTCCCCCTGGTGGCTATACAACATGGTTTGCATTTATGTTTAAATGTTACGGACGTGGCTAACGTGTCACACAGTAACTAAATCACTTGAAACAAAAGAACATCTGAAGTACACATCACATATTTGTGGCTTTTCTATAGTCTGGAGAAACATCATTTCGGTAAGTTAGTCCAGACTATAGTAAAGCCACAAATATGTGGTGTGTACTTCAGATGTCCTTTTATTTCAAGTGATTTAGTTACTGTATGACATGTTAACCATGTCCGTAATATGTTCACATAAATGCAAACCATATGGTATAGCCATCAAGGGCCCCCCCCCCTCCCCCAGACACCAGGCCCCAAAAATCGTTGCTGCGGCCCTGGATCAGAATTCCAGCTCACAGTGAGATTGGTTTTAAATTGGACTCCCAAGTAAGGCGTCTGAAGTCGTTAAAATCTTAGTTTAATTCAGTGTTTAAGCCGCACTCAGAATTAGGCTGCTGGCATAACAGTTCCAAAAACGTTTCAACTGTGTGAAAAACTAGTTATTAGCAGTTTTATTGCTTTTCCAAGAACAGGTTCACGCTAAGGTGACACGCTAATGTGACGTGGAGGCCGGATTGGCGATGGTTTAGAACCCCGTTATAACCCCNTAGGATGCTGGCATAACAGTTCCAAAAACGTTTCAACTGTGTGAAAAACTATTTATTACCAGTTTTATTGCTTTTCCAAGATCAGGTTCACGCTAAGGTGACACGCTAATGTGACGTGGAGGCCGGATTGGCGATGGTTTAGAACCCCGTTATAACCCCTTGGGTTGATGCTCTGTGTATACCCGTAATGTGTTGAAACCCAAACTCCGACTTTTTCCACATTTTGTGCGAACGTTGATTCACGTCGTGAAAGCGGATCAGCGGGAAACGCGTACATAGTAAAGCGATATCGCCATGTATTACGTAAGGTTGGTCTATTTCCAGCTTGTTAAATGCAGACGTCGGAGCCCGAGACCACATTTCCTAGAAGTGGAGGCGACCTCCGCTGTCGACATGCTCCAGTAATGTAAGCGCAGAAGCTGGGGTTATTCTCGAGGAAACCCCCCCATTTTGCATAGTGATGGGGCACGCCACTTACCACCCACCCCCTCCCCCGACACAGCCGCTCCTGCCGGCGGGGCGATCGATGCGCGCAGCCATTGTGCCACTTAGCTAATCAGTTATTTATTCATGAATCCGGGGCGGAGTCGCGCTGCGCGGTGGCCGGTGGGAGTACAGTGTCCGGCGGAGCGTCGTACCGCGGCCGCGATCCGTCACACCTGAGCTCTGCGACATTGGCGAGCAGATCAGTATTGGCGTCATTTGCTCGCGACTACGAGTCTTCGTGGGAGTACCATATTACGATATTTGTAAACTGTGGCACTTTCGCATCGTCTATTTAGGGATGTGGTGTGCGTTGTAAAGTGTAAGAATAATGTAACCTAATTGTACACCATGTTGTGTCCTCCAGAAACATCTTGTCGATAGTTACATAAAAAAAAATTTCTAAATTATAAATCTTACTTTAGCCCTTACTTGCCAGAACTAGGCCACAAATTATAACAGTAGTAATATGCCCTGTCTACACTTGTTTCACAATCTACACTATCTGATCAAAAGTATCCGTACACCCCTCTGTAAAAGTAAACCCGCTGCCACTGTAAAAGCAGGCAGAGGCTCGATGTTCGTCAGCGCTATGCGATAGGCCTACCGGCAGAGTGGGTGGAGCAAGTGAGCTCAGTGATACTGAACGTGGTGTAGTTATTGGTCGCCACATCATAAGTAATCCATCTCAAGTTGCCCAAGCCGACCGTCGGGGATGTGATTTGAAGTGTAGACGGGAAGGCACAACCACAACAGAACCACGGCAGGGTAGGTCGCGTGTGTTGACCGACAGGGACCATAGATCATTGAAGAAGGTGGCAGCACCATGACTGTGCGCCGGGAGTTACGAGGACTGCGGTTCAAAGCTCAGATAAGTGTACATAAACCTGACATTTGCTTGTGAACGCGAAGCGCCGCGTTCGGTGGTGCAAAGAGCACCGCCACTCGAATGCTGACGCCTGGAGACGCGTGATTTGCAATTATGAATCATGTTATATCATGTGGCAGTCCGATGGGAGGGTTTGGGTGTGATGAATGGCAGGTGAACAACTACGTGTGGGCCTGTATAGTGCCCACGGTGAAATTCGAAAGTGATGGAACGACAAGGAGGGGTGGAGGGGGTGGTTTTCATGGAAGGCACTTGGTCCTCTCGTAATACTAAGGGGTACGTTAAAGGTGAAAGAAGGCTATAAAATAAAATTTTGCCGACCTCCCGTGGCGCAGTCGGTTGGTGCGCCACCGGTCTGGGGTGCGGGAGGTTCTGGGTTCAAAACCTAGACAAGGCATGGGTGTTAGTTTAAGTTAGGTCATATGTTATTTTGTAAGCCGTCCCCTGATAAGCCTTCGGGCATAACATCGGGGGACGTTAATAAGCCCTATACAATATAATATAAGAACATTTTGACCGACTACGTGTTGTCAACGGCAGAGTACCAGTTCGGAGATGATAACTGTGTGTTTCAGCATGACAAATGCCCCCGCCGTGAATCACCGTTTGTTCGTGAGTGGTTTGTGGACAATAGGATTTCGGAAATTGACTGAACAGCCCAGAACTCCGACCTAAATTTCATCTAATCTCTGGGATGAACCGCGCGCCAGACTACCGACCCACGTCACCTACTACACTTGCTACAGCGGTGCAGGAGGAATGGTCGGCCATTACCCCGGAGACGTTCCGACACCTGGTTGACAGTCTCCCCCGCAGGATTAGAGCTGCAATAAAGGCCAAGGGTGGGCCCACTTTGTATTAATTTCCTGTGCGGTATATCCGAGGGACACTTACAGGACAGTTTCGTCTGGGTGTCTGGATACTTGCGATCAGTACTTCGATAGTTTTTCCTAATCCAACAAGTAGCTCATGTGTATTTGTTGTTCATGGTTGATGGAGCACTTTTAAAAGCCTTCATTAAGATCTACTTTTCTCATTTTGAATCCTTTCTCCTTTCGCCATATGTAAACTTTGCATTGTCATGGGCCTAATTGCTTCATTCATACAACAGCCAAGTGAAACCGTGAAATTGCTAGAAACCAAGTGTTACTAATATGCCAGTTCGCACTCTGATATGTATACATAAAAAAAACACCCGCTTTATTTGTTATAAATTTAAGCATAATATTCACAATACGTAAAAACTCGGGAACTGTATTACTTAATTTGCAGTGAACGGAACTGGAAGCCTGCGTGCCTGTGTGTTTGATGGCACACACAAAGCAGTAATTTTTTTCAAAAGATGATTTCAAAAGTTTTTATTTTACGTCTTACCGTGAACATCCTACAACTGTCATCATCGAGATATTTAGGCAGCAGCAAATGCTCGAACGATGTAAAGCATTTACGCCTTTCACGATTTTCCCTGGCGTGCTGTAGCGTAAAATGTCAGGTGCTGGCCCGCTATGGCAGTAGAGCATCATAATAGCGGCGAATAAAAACAGGAGAATCATAAAGGCCACAATCGCCGAGAACGTCAGCCCGGGATCACGGTGGTTTCTCCGCTCGGACCGCAGAGAGAACATGGGGTAGAGTGTACCTGCCAGCTGCGCATGTAACAATCTTAGTGCCCCAACATCGAAATGTTTTTATTCCTATCTAACTGTCAAAACCACACTGCTCCGACTAAAATTAGAATAAATTTTCCTTGAATAAGTGCTTTTATATGACGGCAAAGTACTTTTCACTAAGTTGTAACGCGAATACTGTGTAGCAAAATTACTTTCCCCCACCCCATAAAATCGTGGGCTTAGTAAAAAACCAAATAAAGTCGGCATTTTGTGGTTGAAACAGGTGAATCTGACAGTTTTATTTTTGCAACTATGGAGCTAATGTTAGGGCCATGCGCAGGAGACTAAAATGAGTCTACGTCATCTTCAGTCTATGGCTGAAACGGCTGCCCGAGGGAGCGTTTTTGGCTGCAATTCGCCGCCTTTATGGCTGTCTGGTTTCTCCGTGGCCAGCTCCGGCAGTAAAGCCCCGGGTTTAGCGGCGCCAGAGGAGTCCCGCGCGGCTTTTAACTACACCCCCTCCTTCCCCTCTATTTTCAACCATCATTTCACTAGTTTCATCGTCGAGGTTACACATGCCCTTAGTAGGACTACACAAATATAAACGTTTTACGGATTGTCCCCCTACCCCCTTTCACCTTCCCCCCGTAAACTAACAAATGTTGCCCAGTTTTCATTTTATTTTTGATTTTGTGTAAAAAATTTGCAAAAGTTTACTTTCTTTTTTAAAATTGATGTAGTTACTATGACAGAATGACACTTTAGAAACACGCCCAACTGCTTAATTCCGTTCGCGTTTGATTGGTAACAGTCTTAAATTTCAAATTTCTATTGATTAGTTATATTTTTTTCTATAACGCGTAACAGGGAGAGTTTCTTGTAGTTCAGTCAAGTAGTTGGCGCCAGAAACAACAATCAGATAAGCAAACAATCGCCTCTATTCAAACATGCGCGGGACTTCCACTGTAACGTGCGATATTGCCAGTTGTAAACGACGACTGTTTCCTTACCACCGAGTTTCCTTTTATTTGTTGTTATATTTTGTTCGGCTTACCGACACCCTCTCTTTCGTGTTGGAAATCGAAACNTTACCGACACCCTCTCTTTCGTGTTGGAAATCGAAACGAGGGTGGCTTACAAACACAAACAAAACATGAAAACAGCACACGCATGTGTGGCTTAGCTGGAGTTCGATCCGGAACTTATGTGATCCAAAGCCAACAAATTTGAGAAATTAAATTGTTATTACGCATTCATAAACACGTACTTCGGCAAATTCGGGTAAGGAGAGCGTAATATCGAGCTTGTATTATAATTTTTTTAAATCAGAAAATATGCTTTTTAAAGGAAAGAATATTTGTTTATGCAATAATATTTCAAAACAAAATCGTATTAGAGTGTAGTAGTCGCGAAAATGACTGTTCATACTTCCGGCCACTGATTGCTTCTGTTACTTTTTGACGTGTTGGTTTCTTTAGGTACTGTCCTTAGAGATGATTTAAGCTATGGAAAGTTTACATCAAATATTGTAGTTGGAGGTATGCAATATGCACTGAGAGGTAACTCAATCCATTTACACTGAAGAGCCAAAAAAACTGGTATACCTGCCTGATATCGTGTAGCCCCCCCCCCCCC
>NQII01008312.1:56263-68337 GCA_002778355.1 Clitarchus hookeri
GTCCCGGAAACTGGAGCAGTTGGCCGACAAGCTGCATGCGGCCCGGCTCGGGGAATATCGACGACCCACCCCCCTGCTCTAGGACTCGTCAATCGATACACTCCCACGCCCGCCCCGACCTCGACGAGCTTCCGCTGGATCGTAGCGCGCGCCCGCATCGCAGGGCCAGCACGGCGGCAGGCGGATCGAATTATCACTCCTCTGTGTTCGGTATAGGCTGTTTACTGTTAAATGAGCACTTTTGAAATCAACCTTGAAAAATTGTCACTGACCGTACCTACCTGCATTTATGTATTTTAACGACCACACTGGCCTGCGCCAAGTTAAGCTGGTAGCGACGGAGAGAAAGTAGTTTCATGCCCTAACATTGAATTAAAATTGTTAGGCTAACATTTGTGAATACTAAAATGATTTTTGCTTTGCTTTCTATTTTTTAAATATATATATATATGTATAAGGATAAACAAATTTGTAAAATATTTACTTTTCTAATAATTTCGCAGTTCCACTCAACCGACGCATGAGTAAAATGATCAGGCCCATGGCAAGGTTAGTGTTGCTTATGGCGGAGGCATACACATTGAGCATACAGGTAGATCTTTTGCAGGGCTTTCAAACGTGCTCAGTTTACCCTGAACAGCCTATACCAGCGCTGCTTTGCTACGGTTCGCGGTTTTTCCTGCCATTCCTCCGTTCTTTAATTACTCTGCGATTAAACCAGAAGTCGAAGTTCAATGTTCTACGTCGCATGGTATGGTGCTTTAGAACCAAGGGGCTCCGTGTTCTGATCCCGGCTAAGCCACTGCCGAGCTGATCTCGCCATAGGAGCTTGTCATTTTAATGAGTACAGCGACAGAGGCCCCACTGTTGCATTGAGATTTGCGGGAAAACCGACCGAAATTTTTTTTCGTATCAGTTTATGAACTGCAGTACAATGTTTACATGAAAGTCGTCAGGTTTGTCTGAAAATTTTGTGTGCAAATAGGAATCGACTTAACGTATTGCTTAGGGTGTAATTTTTAATTTAAGTGGTGTTTATTAACGTCTTGGTTTTATTTCTTCTGTTTAATCGGAAGGATGAAACGAGGCGTGTGAGTTAAAACTAAAATAAATTATACGAAAAACACACTCGTGTCACAGAGTAGATGAGTATAAAGAGGCAAAATGGCATTGCGGTTGTCGAATGTACAAATAGAAAAAAGCTACAGGCACCACGCGCGCGCACACACACGTATATGTGTACAAGTTATATATATATATATATATATATATATATATATATATATATATATANGCGCACACACACGTATATGTGTACAAGTTATATATATATATATATATATATATACATAAAAAGCATTTGTATTATGCCTATTCCGGTCCGCGTAAGCACTTTCAACTACATCCGCATGCAACATGCAAACATACATACACACACACACACACACACAATTGCGCTGCGACGCACATGTGCAACCATAAATGCCCCAATCCCACTTATAAGCGTAGTTGGCTGTACTTTCCGAACTGTTTAAGATAGTCACAAAATTCATAACATAGGCATCATCCCTGACGACGAAAAGGACCGCAGAGCAAGTATGGCCTAAGCCCACATAAAAGTATAGTTAGCTGTTATTTCCGAACCATTTAAGATAGTCACCAAATGCATATATAAGCATTGCCCCGACGACGAAAAGGACCGCAGGTATATCCTAAGCCCAATTATAAGCATAGTTTCCCACAATTTCCCACCCACCGAAGCTATAGTCACCTAATTCATAACGTAGTCATCGCCCCCGACGATAAACTGGGCCGCAAGGTCATGCACGCCCTAAGTCTACATATAAGCATAGTTGCCCACAAATTTCCTATCCACCTAAGCTATAGTCACCTAATTCATAACGTAGTCATCGCCCCCGACGATAAACTGGGCCGCAAGGTCACGCACGCCCTAAGTCTACATATAAGCATAGTTGCCCACAAATTTCCTACCCACCTAAGCTATAGGCACCATATTCATATCATAACCATCACCTCTAATGAAGAACAGGGTGGTAGGGTCACGCAAACTTTAAGGCATATTATAAGCATAGTTGACCGCAATTTCCTGTTCACAGAATCACGTTCACAAATTCATAACATAGACATCGCCGCCGACAAAGAACAGGGTGGTAGTGTCAAGTACGCCCAAAGCCCTCGTATAAGCATAGTTGGCTACCATTTCCACCCACCGAAGCTATAGTCACTAAATTCATGTAATAGGCATCACCTCCGATGACAAACAGGGTGTAAGGGTCAAGTATACTTTAAGTCCTTTTATAAGCTTAGTTGTCCACCCACCGAAGCTACGTCCACCTAAATAATATCATAAGCATCGCCCCCGACATGGAACAAGGCAGTGAGGTCAATTATGCCTTAAGTATTTATATAAGCATATAGGTCTGCCAGTTACTATCTGCTAAAACAACAGTCGTCACATGCATATCGCAGGCGTCACTTCCGACTACAATCAAGGAGATAAGGAAAAGTAATCCTTAAGCCTTGTTATAAAAATATAGTTGGGCAGCATTTCCGAACCTTTGAAGTTCGGGAACATGTAACTGCCGTCCACGCATGTAAAGAAAATAAAGGTATACATACAAGCGCGTCGCAAAGTTACCGATGCGTGTAGGAGGGTAGGGTCTGAAATAGCACACACATAGGCATCGGTTTGCACGCTCTCTACAATCGCCCACCGCCGCCCTTGTCGTCTGCTACTGCATTTGCCAATTTACCAACCAGTGCATATTGCTCAAGTATAGAGCGCTGCACGTTATGTTTGGCGAAAAAATTTCCGTTGTAAAGTGCGGGAACGATAAGGGCAACACTNCAAGTATAGAGCGCTGCACGTTATGTTTGGCGAAAAAATTTCCGTTGTAAAGTGCGGGAACGATAAGGGCAACACTGCTACACACCGAAGCAAACATATAAAAATAAAATGCAAAGGAAAATAGTTATCACTTGCCAATCATTGCAACCGCATATTAACATGTGCCCGGTACTGTACGCTGTGGTAGATGATGATAGACAAAACCAGGTCATCCTGGTTAGTACAANCATATTAACATGTGCCCGGTACTGTACGCTGTGGTAGATGATGATAGACAAAACCAGGTCATCCTGGTTAGTACAACAGAATAGCAAACGACTTCCATACGAACCGGTTGAAATGAAACCATCAAATGAAGAGTACAGCCAACACTCAAATCACTAGCAGCAGAACGTGTTCGATCCGACCGACGTTGTGCAATCAACTAACATCTTGAGAATCTGTAAGGCAGACCAGATGGTCGGCTGGCGGCGCGAGCACCGTGCAGGTCTCGGCAACTCGAAGGGATGTCACATAATGCTGGCTGAGAGAGACGCGGCAGGCTCCAGGGTGGTAGACCAGCCGAGTCACACATGCACTTAGTTCACTTTACGAGAGGAATTCAGTTATAAGTGCGAGGTAACAATTTATTAGGTTTTAAATATTATATACTTGTATATTTATATATATAATTTATAGTGCTAGAACTATAAGCACATTATGAAACGAATTAGGCATGAATCGCTTGCCACAAATTTTTATTAATATAGGAATATAATTAAATTGACGAACTTTGTAATTATGAGTAAGGAGGCATCGCAACACACATATATTTCAATTATGTATGTATTCTACTTTTACACTGAAGAGCCAAAAAAAAAAAAAACTGGTATAGGCGTGCGTATGCAAATAACAGAGATATGGAACCAATCAGAGTAACGCAATGCGGTCGGCAGCTAGATCGGCATGTTATCAAGATTTAAGTGAGTTTGAACGTGTTGTTATAGTCGGGGCGCACGAGCGATGGGACATAGCATCTCCGAGGTAGCGATATCATTTGGATGTTCGTGTATGACGATTTCACGAGTATACCGTGAATATCGGGAATCCAGTAAAACATCTCATCTTCGCCATCGCTGCGGCCGGAAAAAGATCGTGAAATAACGGGACAAACGACGACTGACGAGAATCATTAAACGTGACATACGTGCAACCCTTTCTCAAATTGGCGCAGATTGGATTTGTGGACTGCCCTGCAGGATTCATGGTGTGAATTACCTCCTGCATACCTTCAGACATTAGTTGAGTCCATGCCACGTCGTCTTGCGGCACTTCTGCGTGTTCGGGGGTCCCTACACGATATTAGGCAGGTTTGCCGGTTTTTTTGGCTCTTCAGTGTATTAGACCCAAAAATTAAGAAAATAGGTTTACCTTAGCTTAAAAAAACTTGTGTAGCTGTTTCATACTCATAAAACCTGGAGACCACGAGTGTATCTCGTAGCTATCGATGTGAACTCAACAGAAGCACAGTCCACAATGACTTATCTGCCTTTCGATGCATGGTATACATCACCGACCAAGGAAGTAACTGGACACTTACAATTATTGTAATTAGACCACCCTGGACAAAACATTCTTTTAAACTTCAGAATGGCAGGCATACTTACGTTTTACATATGCTATTGAAATTTTATAGGAAATATCTCATGTACCCTAACGGTGCTGTAGACAGTGCATCATCCTTTAGAATAAGATATCGCAGGTTCAATCCCCTAGAAATCAATCATTTGACAGGTATAAATACAACATGATACGCAATTAAAACTTATGTGTTATATCTACATATGTAAGTATCGAACACATCATGCAACAATCGTAATTAACTTTATCTCCAACAACAAATATTTTGTCATAGTCGTACTCCACATATGTCCATCTAAATACTTGCAGCCTACCAACCATTTATAAAGCAGGTCACACTTTGTCAACCCAAAACTGTCAACACGAACTCTCATTTACTGGTAATGGTATACAGGCTACATCGTGTAAAAATTGTTCTGACTTCGTTGTCGAGCGTGGCGGAAAGCAGATCGTTACGAATACATTCATCTACCTCGATCGTGAATGCAGTTACAATATGAAGATGGAATCAATGGTTGAAGACCTACCATCTGTAACACTGTCTGAATCGCCAACAGCAAGGGACTCTGGAGATTCGCTCCTTACATCACGACGACATGAAAGTAGTCATTGCGTGTTCGCCCGCCGTGAAAGTTTGAATAGACATAGCAAGAAGATCAAAGACAATGTTTGTTATTCATCGGGAAGTGAGTAAAAGTATTGTAGCAAGACATTTATAAACACATAATTTTAGGTACATTTCTTAGACTATGCAAATTAAAAAAATAAAACCATTTTTTTGTATTTATTCCTATTCTTTACCAAATCACACACATACCAAATATTTCATTCAGTAAAGCCTCTAGCACTGAGTTTATCAATAATCGTATTTATCTCTTCACTGACAGAAATACACCCATTTATTTGCAATAGACCTACGGTCTATCAACAAGGTCATCGGCGTCTTCATAAAATGAGTAGGTAGACTTTCTTCACTCTTCGCAGAAGGTTCACTATACATGTCTGCATGTATGTTCTTCCGTGATGAGTAGGTTGCGAGATACCTCTGGGCCGGGGTACAGGGTTCAAATCTGCTTTTTCTTCTGCCCCAACGTCAAGTAGCCCTTATCTTCAGCAACATTTTTACGCTTTTGCTTTGCAGATGTCGGCACTTCATCATCAGTAGAATGTGCATATTTCACATCATCACCAGCAGACTTGGAGGTCACATTTTCGTTCTCGATGTCCTGGACAGTTGTAGCATCTTCGTTTTTCATTTTACATGTTAACGGTGCATGTTTGTTGTTCACAACTTCTAACGATCTATATGGCTCGCACTCTTCATAGTAAATGTCTGCAACACTCGTATTTCCTTCTTCACACACTGTTTTGGAACACGATGAGGGCCGGGTAATGTTATGGGCGCTTGATCCATCGTTAGTTTACACGAAGAATCCGCAGTAGCCTAGGCATAGCCTTGTTGTGTGACATTAAGTTCAATGCATGCTGTCCCGTGCCAAGTAAAGGTGCGTTACCATTACATGTACCAGTATGTCTCTTTAGATTATCGCTTCTACAAAATGCTCACCCACAGTTAATATATGATAGTGATTTGGAGGTCGGTCATTTTGAACATTTGCTTTTCTCATTGACGAGCATGGAAGCTTTTGCTGAAAATCTTTCCACAGGAGTAATACTGTTTTCCTAGTAATTTTCTAGCCGTGAAAGAAGGTACTTCCATAGAGTTAAGCTCTACAGTATGCTTCGTACAATAATCAGCTTGTGCCATCTTCATGCAAAAACACCTAAGTTCTTTCCACAGTAGCAGCAAGGGTCTAGCTTTTGCGCCATATACATAGTTACTAACACATTTCATCAGCTAGATTTAAGCATTGTTTTATATGGATCCTTTTTTTTTTACCAATCATTTTATCTAGTTCTTTAATCACATTACCGTACAGTCACATCCTCAACAGTTTCTTCCAAACAAGTTCTTCACCCAGCTGGAACTCAGGACCACACTAACAGCAGACAAACGTCAAATAAGCCCTGTGCTCACTCTTCCAATTAGTGAGTGCCAGTCCGCAAAAACTTTAATGTATTCTGTATCGAGTCAAACGAAGTTGTGTTGCCTTTACACGTACAACTGTGTTTCTTTAAATTATCGCTTCCACCAAGTTTTTGCACCGCACATATCACATGTTAGTATTTTGGAGGTAAGTTTCTTCGATAATTCACTCTTTCATGGTGTGCATTGTAACTTTTACTGATGGTCGTGACACAGTATCATCATTGTTTTCTATGTGATTGTTGATCAATCGGTGAGGGTTTGCATGTAGTCGTACACATCATACTCGACTTCACAGTGCTGACCCCTCACTGTTTACTACTCACAGTTTACCCCTCACTGCTGACCCCTCAGTGTCGACCCCTCACTAATGACCCCCCAGCGACGACCCCTCACTGCTGACCCCTCAGGCTGCCTTCATGCAGTTCTGTTTAACAACAGGACAGTTTTCTATGGTTGTAATAATTTATATCACCATCCAACCGTTCTAAGACGAAACTATGCTGTAATTCTCTGTAGTGGGGCATTGGGAAATAAGTATGTGCCTGTTTGCTAAGCGGATAGTGCCCACTTGTTCTCAGTTCTAGATGATTTACTGAAGCTAGGGTCCTACCCGAACCCTTTGTAATCATTTCTTCTTCCTCTTGACATAACTAGTGTATACTATCAAAGCCTTTAACATTATGCTTTGGCTCGCAGAACACTGACCTAGGCGGTGTGGCTCGCAGAGCACTGAATTAGGCTGTGTTGTACAATCATATGATGTTGATGATGTAGCAGGTGTAATATACGATATACTATTAATAACAGCTTGTGAGTAATTTTGCATCTAACAAATTTTCAAGTATCTATTTAAATCGTCAACACTTGCATGCATACGTTCTTCTACACTTATCACATCGATATGTCAAACGAATGATGCTCCTCACACAAGTGCTTTTTTCATGTCTCATTGCATCGTATGCATATGTAAACGTCTTGTCACAATAGTTGCACGGATGTCTTAGCGGGAGCAAAGAACTACTCTCAACATTTGTACATGAACTCTCGAATTTATCTGGTAATATGCCCAGATATCGCTTGGCAGGTAGTGCAGGGAGACCCTTACATGTTGCAAGATATATTTTCAAGTTGCTACGACGTCCAAACAGATTTAAATTTTTCACATGAGTACATAGGACGCTCTGCGTTCTAGCGACAACCAGCTTCATACTGTCTGCAGTTGTCTATGTTAGAAAAGGTCTTCTTTCAGTAGCGTCACAAATAACTTTCCTGAATATTTTCCATCGTCGAAGAAGAGCACGTTCCGCGTAGCTGCTGTTCACTTTTCGCGACCTGAATAGCAACTGAGCCGGCTAGGCTATTCTGTCTTGTTTTAAACCACCACATTGCTGCATCTGCCTAACACGAGGGCTGGGGGAACCACGTACAACATATGAAACCGCTCCATACATGAAAAATGAATTCACACAATACAGTAAAAAATAAGGGACCAACATATATATGCAAAAGTGCTGCGAGCACGATGTCGTATCGAACCACTACTAAAAAAAAATATCTGATAGTTCAACAGTTCATAATAATATCAGTGTTGCTATTGCGTTGAGAACTATTAATTTTAACATTAAATTTTATGCATATATGACTTTTATGGGGATAGAGACGTGACCCGCCGAATTTTTATGTATTTAATTCTTTTCTGAATAACGATGCTAGTATTTCTTCTCATAACCGTGCAATGGCGATCCTTTTTCGTGATTACATGTTTATTGTCTAGCGAGTATGTAGGCCGATGCAAGTATAAACGCTATTTAATTTCCTAACACATTACATGTAATGGTTGTCGTGCAGTCAAGACGCTGGACTGGCGTCCTAAGGGGTGGTGGAACGATCCTTTTTGAGTTCCGAAACACCTAAAAAATATCCCAGCGCTCCTGGCAATCGCCATTTGAACTCACCTCCCCGATACTAGCGCGTCCGTGCTGGCGACAAGTGAACCAACTTACATGCACGAAATGGCCGCGCCGATACCAGCGCTCCTAGTCTCCAACTGTAGAACTTCACACACTCCGATGGCGGGCGCCGGAATCAAAGATGGCGGCAGCCGCGGGAATTAAATATGAAGGACTTAAAAGGAAATAACTTAGCACACTCTGGTGGTGGATGCGAGAATCAATTATGGCTGCTTACAGCAGATGAGTGGCAGCAGGAATTCACAATGGACGCCTACAGCAGACAACGTTGACGACAACCAAGATGGTGGACGTGAAAAGCAAGAGAAATTAAAGTACGAAAATAAAGGAGATACCAGGAGGAATATGAGAAATCCTCTCTCCCCCTTCCCAGCGATAGAACGGACGGGTGGCAGCAAGTAATGAGAGGGCACGAGAGAAATAAAAAACAGAAGGGATAAATATAAAGGAGACCGAAAGGAATATGAGGAACCACTTCCCCAAAGGATAGAATGGATGAGAGGCAGGAATGACAGAGCGCGAGAAAAACTAACATCGGAATGAAAGAGCGGGAGAAAACTAGTCGGAATGGAAGAGTGTGAAGTGCTGAGGTGGAATTATAGAGCGGGAGGAAAAAAAGGGAAATCCAAGATGGCCACCACTGACGAGGANTGGCTCGCAGAACACTGACCTAGGCGGTGTGGCTCGCAGAGCACTGAATTAGGCTGTGTTGTACAATCATATGATGTTGATGATGTAGCAGGTGTAATATACGATATACTATTAATAACAGCTTGTGAGTAATTTTGCATCTAACAAATTTTCAAGTATCTATTTAAATCGTCAACACTTGCATGCATACGTTCTTCTACACTTATCACATCGATATGTCAAACGAATGATGCTCCTCACACAAGTGCTTTTTTCATGTCTCATTGCATCGTATGCATATGTAAACGTCTTGTCACAATAGTTGCACGGATGTCTTAGCGGGAGCAAAGAACTACTCTCAACATTTGTACATGAACTCTCGAATTTATCTGGTAATATGCCCAGATATCGCTTGGCAGGTAGTGCAGGGAGACCCTTACATGTTGCAAGATATATTTTCAAGTTGCTACGACGTCCAAACAGATTTAAATTTTTCACATGAGTACATAGGACGCTCTGCGTTCTAGCGACAACCAGCTTCATACTGTCTGCAGTTGTCTATGTTAGAAAAGGTCTTCTTTCAGTAGCGTCACAAATAACTTTCCTGAATATTTTCCATCGTCGAAGAAGAGCACGTTCCGCGTAGCTGCTGTTCACTTTTCGCGACCTGAATAGCAACTGAGCCGGCTAGGCTATTCTGTCTTGTTTTAAACCACCACATTTNTGCTGTTCACTTTTCGCGACCTGAATAGCAACTGAGCCGGCTAGGCTATTCTGTCTTGTTTTAAACCACCACATTTCTGCATCAGCCTAACACGAGGGCTGGGGGAACCACTTACAACATATGAAACCGCTCCATACATGAAAAATGAATTCACATAATACAGTAAAAAATAAGGGACCAACATATATATGCAAAAGTGCTGCGAGCACGATGTCGTATCGAACCACTACTAAAAAAAAATATCTGATAGTTCAACAGTCCATAATAATATCAGTGTTGCTATTGCGTTGAGAACTATTAATTTTAACTTTAACTTTTATGCATATATGACTTTTATGTGGATAGAGACGCCACCCGCAGAATTTTTATGTATTTAATTATTTTCTAAATGACAATGCGAGTATTTCTTCTCATAACCGTGCAATGGCGATCCTTTTTCGCGATTACATGTTTATTGTCTAGCGAGTATGTAGGCTGATGCAAGTATAAACGCTATTTAATTTCCTAACACATTACATGTAATGGTGGTCGTGCAGTCAAGACGCTGGACTGGTGTCCTAAGGGGTGGTGGAACGATCCTTTTTGAGTTCCGAAACACCTAAAAAATATCCCAGCGCTCCTGGCGGTCGCCATTTGAACTCACCTCCCCGATACTAGCGCGTCCGTGCTGGCGACGAGTGAACCAACTTACATGCACGAAATGGCCGCGCCGATACCAGCGCTCCTAGTCTCCAACTGTAGAACTTCACACACTCCGATGGCGGGCGCCGGAATCAAAGATGGCGGCAGCCGCGGGAATTAAATATGAAGGACTTAAAAGGAAATAACTTAGCACACTCTGGTGGTGGATGCGAGAATCAATTATGGCTGCTTACAGCAGATGAGTGGCAGCAGGAATTCACAATGGACGCCTACAGCAGACAACGTTGACGACAACCAAGATGGTGGACGTGAAAAGCAAGAGAAATTAAAGTACGAAAATAAAGGAGATACCAGGAGGAATATGAGAAATCCCCTCTCCCCCTTCCCAGCGATAGAACGTACGGGTGGCAGCAAGTAATGAGAGGGCACGAGAGAAATAAAAAACAGAAGGGATAAATATAAAGGACACCGAAAGGAATATGAGGAACCACTTCCCCAAGGGATAGAATGGATGAGAGGCAGGAATGACAGAGCGCGAGAAAAACTAACATCGGAATGAAAGAGCGGGAGAAAACTAGTCGGAATGGAATAGTGTGAAGTGCTGAGGTGGAATTATAGAGCGGGAGGAAAAAAAGGGAAATCCAAGATGGCCACCACTGACGAGGAATGGCAGAGCAGGAGGTTGCCGCGTGACGTCATCCAAGATGGTGGCCCCGGCTCCCTATCCAGAATCCAGNAATGGCAGAGCAGGAGGTTGCCGCGTGACGTCATCCAAGATGGTGGCCCCGGCTCCCTATCCAGAATCCAGGTTCGCGTTAACTTGCCTTTTCCTACTACTTGCGTGATTGGTATTGCTGGTCTTAGCATATGCGTACTTGATGTAGGTCGTAGAATATATATTTGTAACAAGGTAGTGCATGAAGTATGGCGGAGCAATAGACTCGAACATTCTTCAGACAAGGTGGATGGTGCTGGTATGGAATGACAGAGCATGAAGTGATTGTAAATTATTGCCAAATCCGCTGGCATTTCCTCGATATCCGCCGGATCCCGCCGCATTGCGTAAAACACATTTTTTGCGGTAAACTTTGAGGGAAATTCCGATTTTGGTCGTTTTTGAGCGGAAAGGGGGAAAAGACGTCATCCAAGATGGCCACCGTGGTGCCGTGACACCGTAGCCTGCGCCGGTGAATCATAATTTTATATCTACTGGTATTGTGTCCGATTGGCCAGCGACGCCATTTTGGTGGCGTGTGCTGCTCGAGTTCGCGTAATATTCGGATGTTTCACCTCGTGTGTTTTTATTTATTCTGTGCTGAAACCATACTAGGCATCCCACTGTAAGCTCGTGCCCCCACTGAGGTTATAAGGGTCCCCTCTGGAATCACTATGGCCACCATGGACCTGGCTATGAGAGTACGCTGCATCGAGGTAGTCACATGACGCACTGATTGTTGTTATTTTTTGTTTTACAGTAATGTCCCTTAAATTTGATTTTGCGACAAACCTGGAAAAAAATTTCGTTAGATTTCTAGGTGCGCATAAAAAAATTGAGTTAGTGGAGATTTC
>NQII01008312.1:68390-78970 GCA_002778355.1 Clitarchus hookeri
CAATTTGAACTGTAACATTTTCAAAACTAATTTATAAAATGTAACTTAATCATAATAGCGTACTTTTAAGAGTGTTATGTGCGATCAGTATAAATAAATTGAAAATCGCGTACTAAATAGGTGTAATAAAGGTACCAGTGGCCTAATATAAATTGTCTTTGGAAATGAAATTATATTGTGATAAAAAAACTAATAATTTTGAAATGAAATCTTGGCTACCAAGGACTCTATCCTCACTATTGAACGTGGACGTATAAAAACCCCACTGAAAATTGATCCTTTCTACGCCCGTGTATTCATGTACAATTATTTTGAATACAATGGCGGAAGGAGTTCCAATTTCTAACCCTTCTAACTTGCTGAAATTTTTTCTCGAAGCACTCGTCGCAATACGTTGAGTGGGAAACGGCATTTCGTCAGAATGGTATGCACCAAGGGCTCTGACCACAAGGAACATGTGGCAGTGTGCAGTATTGTACCCTGGATGTCATTTCCTAGCTTTAAAATGCGGCTGTAGAATGTAAATGTACGTTTCGTCCCAACGTGTGTCAAATTGGGTAACGTTGGTCGGTGGGTCGCCTGTTTCGGTTCTACTCGGGAGTGCTCAACTCACGACCGCACGAGAATTGTGCGAGTTCATAGTGTCATAAGCGTCTGTGACATACGTGCTAAAGTCGACCCTATCACAGAGCGTGTTTAGCCATTCGGTTGGTCGCAGTTTGGATCCCGACTAACCACTCGCGAAGATGGTTTTCTCCTTATTGTTTTCTATCCCTTTTCTAAGCAAATGCCGAAGCAGTTTCTTAATATGAATTCGTCATTCAAGTGTGTGAAATAAATAAAAATTGATACATCATGGTCTCATCGGAAATGGGTGGTGGTAAGCCCTATAATTTTTTTTCTTTCAAGAATTGCTTTGTGTCATTGTGTTGCGTCTTTGTGGAATACATAGGTTACCTTGTTTATGGGGCACCCGAATGGTTTTCTTTGGATTAAGATTCGTGTCAGCCTTGATACATAAAATAATATAAATGTTATAATAATCATTACCGTATAATCAATTCTACCGTAATTAACTCTGTTACATATTGTCCCTATCAATTGTTTACTAACCAAAATTTTGTGACATTTTGTGCTGATTGCCGAAATTATTTCAGTGCTCGTCTGTGTATACCCATATATATATATATTGCGCTTGCTAGTTTGGGATTTTGCCTATATTTAATGGTCGGTATTAAGATAATAGATAACGATAATAATTATTGATAGTTTTACTTTATCGCTGTGTGTTAAGAACGCGCGCACATACACAGACGCCAAAGAGAAGGCGGCTCCAGGCAGGCCGCCACGGCGAGAGGCTAGACCCTCGCCCTCGGTGGACGACGGCCGTGACACGCGTGATCCATCTGCGCAGTCGGGTCACGTGCATGGTTCCTGAGGTCGCTGGTTCGGCGCGCGTCCGCGACGGGCCGCTCCTTTCTCACCGGCGACTGTGATCGCTTGGCAGAGGAGGCCAGACACGCGACGATTCCACCGCACGCTCCATCCAGTCTGATTCGTCTTGGCCGGTGAGACTAAGGCTGGCCGCACACCGGTTAGACAAGACAGGGTTAGACAGGGTTAGACACGTTTAGTCACCGTTGTGTACATTGATGTCAATGGTATAACGAACATCGGTTAGTCATTGTAATTAGACGTGTCTAAACCTCGTGTCTGAAGGAATAGGGCATGCACTATTCCTATCAGTCACCATTAGACACCAGGCGATTTCGTACCATGGCAAGTGATGAACAGTTTGTTTTCCTGGTGCAGAATAGATAAATACTGTACAATCCAAAATTGAAGGAGCACCACAACCGAAATGTGGTGGACAACTTATGGGAGGAAGTTGCAGAAGAAAGGAATATGACAGGTAAATAATTTACCAATATATTTTTATTACAATATTGTCAATTTATATTTGTCCATAACTAAATATATATTACTTATTGATGGCTGCGTTTTGCCATGGAACACTTCCTTTCTCTGAAATAAAATAGTTTTTAAATTCTTCCCTTGACTGTCTCTGTGGTTGTAGATTTGTCAATAGGAAATGATTCTTCAACTATTTAAATATCCAAGTAACTGCACTGTTTCTTTTTACTTTACCATACTTAGTATAGGTAAAGTATAGTAATAATGAAACAAATCGAAATCTATATGTTGCGAAATATTGTTCTTTTAAATTGTTATAACGGTTTCATTAAAATTATTTAGTGGGGAGAGGTATTTTTTGAGATTTTAAAAACATAATTTTTTAAAACTATTAGACGTAGAACGCTAAAACTTTATATTTTGAACTATTTATTTGAAAGCTGGAACATCGCGATTGGAAATGTGTTATGCAACGATAAACTGGAAACCTCTTGCGATTAAGTGACGGAAATTGGCATACAGGAAAACGTTTACAAGGCAGGTTACCACAAAAACTGCGTTACAGAGAGTACACCTCTTCATACATTAAATAGGGGTTGGCACCCTCCNGACGGAAATTGGCATACAGGAAAACGTTTACAAGGCAGGTTACCACAAAAACTGCGTTACAGAGAGTACACCTCTTCATACATTAAATAGGGGTTGGCACCCTCCAATTGCTTAGAACTTTGTAACCCTGCGCTTGTAGCAATATGACATGACATGTTAGTAATCAGCATGCAAAAAGCAATAAAAAAGNAGAACTTTGTAACCCTGCGCTTGTAGCAATATGACATGACATGTTAGTAATCAGCATGCAAAAAGCAATAAAAAAGGTCACCTTGGTAGTATCTGCTAATCCTACTGTTCCCTGAGAAATCATATGTATAGTTGGAAAGCAGAGANCTTGGTAGTATCTGCTAATCCTACTGTTCCCTGAGAAATCATATGTATAGTTGGAAAGCAGAGACTAAGTTACTGTAGGCAAGTGCCTCATTGCAGTGGTTCCTGATGCCGTACTAAGTGGCGACGAGGTTGCATGCCTGCCAGCATTGCGTTGGCAATTTACACAGCAGGCAGTTCTTCACAATGTGTGTGATGGAGTGGAGTAATGAGGAACTGATAGACATGCATCTCACGTATGACGTGAAATGATGTGTAATGCATCAGCTGCGCGTCGTCGATACGCCGAAAAGTTTCCAGCTCGACATTTACCAGTTACACTTGCATTCACTTCAGTTCGTCGGCGGTTGGAAGACGACCTGCCACAACTACTTGACGATGGACCACTGAATCTACGAGAATACAAGTGGTGCATACTCGATGTTGCAACAGCACACTTCAGTCGCACAGCAAGGCAGTACATGGATGTGCGGTACTCAGCGCGATGGATTGGCCGAGGTGGGCCAGTGGGTTGGCCACCCAGATTACCGGACCTAAATCCAGTAGACTTCTACTTATGGGGTCATTTGAAGGCACATGTGTGTGCAGCTGACGTGGACAATGTGGAGGATCTCCGGCAATGTTGCAACATGTGCGCCAGTCATATGAGCATCGCATTCGTGCATGTATGAAGATGGGTGGCACACACTTCGGCCATATGCTGTAGCCGAGCAAACTCTTCGCATTCCAGATTAATCACTGACACTCAAAATCAGCGTTAGAATTTTTCGACTTCCCCACACTACCGCCATTTACTAAGGGGGTTTTATTTACCTGCGTTAGGACAAAAACATGAACCAGGTTGTCAGTTGGTACGTCTTGGATCACAATGAGTTAGAACAGGCTGCCTACCTCCCAGACAACCATTAATATGCCGTCCAACTAAAAATGTGATTTCTGCAGTAACGGTTGGGATTAGCGGATACTACCGAGGCGACATTTTTTATTGCTTTTTGCATGCAATTAATTACATGTCATAACAAATTGTTTCAAGCGTAGGGATACAAAGTTCTAAGCAATTGGGGGTGCCAACTCCTACTTAATGTATCAAGTGGTGTACTCTCCGTAATGACGTTTTGCGTGGTAACCTGCCTTGTAAATGTTTGTCTGTATGCCAATTTTTGTTTCGTAATCGCAAGTGGTTTCCAAATTATCGATGTGTAACACATTTCTAATTGCAAAATTCCAGAGGTTGTACCACCCTCATAAATAATTTTAGGCCCTATGTTGTATATATGTTTCCGTATTTATTAGTCCTGAGGATTCCACTCAGGCCGGGTTAGCATACATTAACAATTCATCCTGTATACATCTCTCGGCTATTTACGGTAAAGTGAGCCCATTTGAAAGCCTTCTCATTTGGAATAATATTCTATAAATTTGAGCCATATACGTTAACATCCGAGTGCTGTGTAATATACACATGCGTTTATTACTTACATTGCAATATTTATTTAAAAAGGTAAGTAAATAGGGATTTTCACTTTATCGTGAACAGCCTATATTAAATATTGTAACTAAACACAGGCTCGAAATACACCTCCTTTCAGAAAAAATTCTACTATTTGCAATGAATGTAGTAAAAATTCTGAAATCAAGCAATGTATATTCGTCTATGACACACCATAAAATTTCTCAACAAAGCACACAGCATAAATATTTACACCTAGGTTTCCTGGTTTGAACCCTGATCCGATACAGTGATGTTGAAAGGTCTTTACCTATCACGAACGAGTGATGTCTCACTCAAACAATATTTATTCAAAAATAAATTCCGGTATTAGGTATTACATTCCTATCAATCATATGTGACGGTAGGCAGGCAGAGAATAATTTTGCAGTTTCAGCTATAACACAATATCAACACCAGTCAATAAAAAGTTAATTTAAAAACTTAAGCTTTAAGTGCTAGCATTACTTTTAGCTGAAAAAGTATCGAAAATTATCTTTTTCATTTCGACAGAGGCAGAACGGCTTTTTAACCTTATTATCCCTGACCATGGTTACTTTCCAGGTAGTATTTAAGACGTAAATAAGAAAAAATAAATAAGTCACAACTACCTACCGGTATTATTCGTGATTTACATATCCCTACAGTTTTAATCATGTCTTCACTCCAGACGTATGACGCAGATGTGTGCGACGTCTCAGAACAGTTGATTGAATGTTTGCCTGAATATAACATTAGATGGCGATGTACGGTGACCCGTAGTACAGGTGGTGGCAGTGATAGAGCATTTATGTATAACCGTATACCGGAAACAAATCATGCGCTTTGGAAGTACTGCCGATGGCCTTAGTGATTCTTCCGTAACGCCTAGGATTTTCACCTAACACCCACACATATTAGGTTATCGTTCAGTTTGATCATTTGAGCCATGCGAGTAGTGAAAACCAAAAACAGTATCGTAGATGCGCATGCCCAAGTTTACTCTTCCAGATACGTAGACTTACATACATCTCTCTCGTGATATATTTGAGTAGCGGGTGTCTGAACTACCGTATGCTGTTGTCATCCTTAGCCGTTGTGGTACTACCAGAACACCAAAGGCTTTTTTTTTTTTATCTCAATTGCTATTTTTTGTTACTACAGTAAACGTTTTTAATTGTTAATGCACAAGAATTAAATCGAATTTATAAAACTAATTTTTTATATTCACTTTTGTCGGTGAACAAACACTACAACTCACGAAGACATGGAAGGAAAAAGGGAAACGCATGCTGCCAACCCGCAGGTCGCTGGTTCTAACTTAACTAATTTATTGCATTCAGTAGGAAATTAAAAGTCAGTGAGAAAAAAGCAAGACAAGAGCAATTATACAAAACACTTCACACTCTTTATAAGTAGTGTGATGAACTCAGTTATTCCTGACGTCGCAGAATTGTAGTTTTTATTGCGGCGGAAAAAATAATATTCATAAGGAATGTAGAGAAAGGANGGCGGAAAAAATAATATTCATAAGGAATGTAGAGAAAGGATGATTTCAACGGAATTGTATGTCGTTTTTTTTATGGCCTGTTTGTAAGCTAGACATTAAAACACTTCTACTTGTTTTTACCATTGTGATTATTCGACGGGTTTTTTTCGACACGCCCTGAATAACTCAAAGTTAGTAGTGAACACCTGTCAGCAGAATGAGGTATTCCGGTAATTGCGTAGTTCACAAAGAGAACAGTTGATCGTTTGGCAGTAACTGTGATGAGCTAAATAAAATTTAGCTCTCTTGCAAAAACCTACGAGAAAATATCAACTTTTCCAAAATATGTGCCATGGCGTCTTATCTGAGAATAATTTGATCGAATAATGTATGCTATAATTCTGAAAACAGTATGGTTGTCTTTGTTTGTATTATGCTAGTTATGATTTAATTAATTACAAACGTCTGTAAAGCTGAATCAGACGAATTACGCAGAAACTGCTATTACTTGGAGTAAATGAAGTCCTTGAANTTACAAACGTCTGTAAAGCTGAATCAGACGAATTACGCAGAAACTGCTATTACTTGGAGTAAATGAAGTCCTTGAATTGGCCTGAAACTGCACGTAATACCTTGTTGCGTAGACGAAATGTTTATTTGCTTCTGGAGGAGGGGGAGGTAGGGGATCTTATCCTCGCGTTCCACTGCGACTAGACTCATTCTTCAGCCAAGCACTCTCAGGCCACGGTAAACTTCTTCAAAGATTCACACACTTGCAGGAGCGAGTCTTTTGAAGTTACGGAGGCTTTCAAACTCGGCACGTGAAACAGCTTGTGGGGCCCCGCTAGTTGAAATAGAGACCTCTGGCGGAGATTAAATATTGAGCGGCGGCGTAGGTGCATCGCTAGATGGGAGGGTTTGCGGCGTTTCGGCCATCTTGGAGATCGAAACGTTTACTGCCACAGCAGCGACCAACTCCTATATTCTAAAGTAGCATCGTGGAGATTGGCATTGTCTGAATTAGTGACCAGCTCCTTCATCACTGATGTAGGAGTTGTTTAGAACCCTTTCGCTGGCTATTTATATATTGTCGCACTGGTATGTTTTTGTACGAAAAAGGACGAAGTGTGGCTTAAAATTCTCAGTAATTTCATTACCTGCAAACTTTGCAGTCACGCAAGTGGATATAAAGTACTATTACAATTAAATATCAAATTTTAAGCTAAAAAGTTAAAATCTGTGTTTTACGTCGCACGGTTATTTAGAGAAATGTTAAAGACCATGGGACTTGAGAGTTTGTTGTTGGATCGGACCATCGCCATTTCGGCAATGCACGCCCACAGAAAACTCCAATCGTTAAGTAAGATTTCCTTACTAAATTTGATTGTAGAGTCGTTCTCGTTAATATCCATGTTGGGAAGACATAGCTACGGGTTCTTAAAATATATATTTGCAATAACTGTTTATGTGTAAACTCTAATGGCAATGCATCAACAGTGTTTCTCTTTTAGATCAAGCGGTATGTTGCAAATACAGGAACAGCATAACACATACAAGACTTAAGCCCATTTTTATGATTTCTCTGTTACATAAATCGACGCGTGCGCACTTTGCCGTCGGAACTGTTTTTATAAGAAATAAGTCATAAACGTCCAGGCAATTGAGACACATAATTGCATTTTTTTNTTTGCCGTCGGAACTGTTTTTATAAGAAATAAGTCATAAACGTCCAGGCAATTGAGACACATAATTGCATTTTTTTTCTTTCAGGCTCGTTCAGGGCCTTGAAGGATTTAAGTAAAAGGGGAATTTCAAGAGGCACTCCTAGCTCTCTCCCCGTACCCCTTTCCTAAAGGTTTACTCCCATTAAACTTACCTTAATATGATATTCAGAATATATTCCTTCAGTTTTGGCAACATAAACAGGCANAGGTTTACTCCCATTAAACTTACCTTAATATGATATTCAGAATATATTCCTTCAGTTTTGGCAACATAAACAGGCAGTAAAATAGAAGCGCTAGTACTCTCAGTTAACTCTCTGTTAATAAGGGCGTTGGCATCTGCTGGCGCACCACAAATGTATTATTGACTGCTGCAAGTGCAGTCAAACAATACGTCTTATCTCTGGTGTGTCTGTGAGAGCTGTGCTTAGATAGCCTATTCATAATACTTGGCATACAGAGGAATCCCTTTGTCACAACACTTTCAGTGATCAATTAGTGCCTTATTATAGATTAAATAAGGCTTTGGAGGGTGTCTTGTGATGATGCAGAGAAGCCACCGATGAAGCCCCTGAGATTATGCAACAATGGCGCACCGTGCAGCATGTTGCAGGCATACAGGGGATAGAATTTGGGAGACCGAGGATGTTAAAGAACTAACTAGATTGAGTATATTTTATTGTTTTGTGATATGATATAAACTGTAACTTGGTAAAAAATATTAATTCTTTTAGAACAAACATTTCTCACTGTTTTCTTTTAAATGTTAATATGAGAGGTTTCACTTAACATCCTTATTCGTACAAAATTTCAGAATGTTATTTTTCAGTTAAAGTGATTCGTAAAGTTACAGTAGTGTGACGTAATTTTTTTGAAATACGACTCTAGGTTCGCCCGCAGTTAAGGGCTTTACTTCTATTTCGACTTAAAATTTTGTCTCGAAACTTAAAATTGAAATATGGGCGAACCACATAACACATTTTCAACAAAGTATTCTTCATGGCATTCTAACGACATGGTCAATTATTTTGAGCTGTAGCCTGATTAAAAAACNCATTTTCAACAAAGTATTCTTCATGGCATTCTAACGACATGGTCAATTATTTTGAGCTGTAGCCTGATTAAAAAAACTTTTTTAGGTTTGAGATTTGTACGAAACAATGTATAACAATAAAATTTTGATAGTTCCTTTTATTTGTGNAAAAAACTTTTTTAGGTTTGAGATTTGTACGAAACAATGTATAACAATAAAATTTTGATAGTTCCTTTTATTTGTGTGAAAAGTAATTTTCTGCCATTGTCATATTTTTGTCAGACTGTTATTTCATATTTTAACGAAAAATCGGTACGCCTAATATGCTAGAATAAAGGAAGAAGGGATTTTCGACATATCTCCAAGGAAAAGGCCAACCTCCCGTGGCGCAGTCGGTTGGTCCGCCGTCGGTCTGGAATGCGTGAGGTTCTGGGTTCGAATCCTAGGTAAGGCATGGGTGTTAGTTTAAGTTAGGTCATAAGTTAGTTTATAAGACCCCCCCCCTGGTAATCCTTAAGGCATAACACCAGGGGACGTTAATAAGTCCTTTACAGTCCAATCCAAGGAAAGGTCTCAGCATAGTGACGTACTTAANGCATAACACCAGGGGACGTTAATAAGTCCTTTACAGTCCAATCCAAGGAAAGGTCTCAGCATAGTGACGTACTTAAAACCTTATACCTATAGATAGAACTGCAGAAAGTGCATCCTTCAAAAACTTCTTTAGCGTAATGCCAAGCAAATTAATGATTTAACTAATATTATTAAACACAAATTAAAAAAAAAAAATTTAGAAAATTTTGTATGTCATTAGCTGTTCCTCTCTATTAATACGAACATTTCTTTAAAACATTTTGAGTGCATATTTCTTGTGTTCTTTTTTTTAACTAAAGTACCTTAAAAACATAAGGAGACATGTTACTAGGTGAACCTGTATTGCCTTTTAACACTACTGTCGCGCACACGACGCGTTAAAATTATAAATATTGTGTATTCTGAAGGTTTGTCGCGCGTACTTAAACAAAAGTCTTGAAACTGATTGACTGGATTCTTATAGTATTTAATGCGCGTCGCATCCATCGCATCGCGTGTGTCGCGCTGGTGTGATTCCAACTTAAGTGTGGTCCATTATCAGTTTGGTTTCCTCGTGTGCTACCAGAGACATCAACTGTATTCCAAGACATTTACAAAAGAATCGAACAAGTCTACCACTGTAGCTTTCTCTTGTGTCTCTTCACACTTGTCCCTTATTAACATTTGACAGTCTAGATAGAGACGATACGTAAGGTTGAATGGGAGCTATAATCCTGGTTACTCCGCAACCATCAAACATACAAACACAGCATGAATTTTTAATAATTAGCTAATTAAGCTATATTTACGGTTAAAATTGCATTTGAAAGAAGACAGTTCAATTTTAACCAATACAAAATGTTATTAACGAAATAAACTAATTTCACAGTAATTTAAAAAAATGTATTTTAAAAATCGCTTAGAATACGCTAGTTTTCTATTAAGTCCATTGATATTTGTTCACCTAAACAANAAAAAATGTATTTTAAAAATCGCTTAGAATACGCTAGTTTTCTATTAAGTCCATTGATATTTGTTCACCTAAACAAAACTTCCGATGCAGATTTGTTTCTAAAAAAAGAGTGAACCTTCGTCTATGGTTTTTCATGATCTAATAAGAAATTATCAATAAAAAGTTCGGGAAAAAATACTATCGTTAG
The DNA here is from genome assembly GCA_002778355.1 of Clitarchus hookeri. Classification (NCBI taxonomy): domain Eukaryota; kingdom Metazoa; phylum Arthropoda; class Insecta; order Phasmatodea; family Phasmatidae; genus Clitarchus; species Clitarchus hookeri. The sequence goes on from NQII01008312.1 coordinate 78,694, forward strand.
TAGTTTTTTTAAACAAATGTTTATATTTGGTNTAAGAAATTATCAATAAAAAGTTCGGGAAAAAATACTATCGTTAGTAGTTTTTTTAAACAAATGTTTATATTTGGTCATATAATATAAAGTTAAAGACTTGGAAGGACGAAATTTTAAAAATCCCTAGATATTATTTATATTTTAAATGGTTTTGGTTTCATGTAGATATGACTAATAGTTTTCGAAGGACAATTGAACTACTGGAATCGTAAATTTAGCTTAGAATGAGCTGCTCTTGGTGCGG
>NQII01008313.1:0-21826 GCA_002778355.1 Clitarchus hookeri
GAAATCAGTCATATTTCTCGCTATTAGAATTGTATGCGTGTTGTCCAAGCTGCCATAAAATCCTTTCAACCATTTTGGAAACAAAAAAGTGCGCTCGCCTAGTGCCTTGGGCAAACGGGACGAGTTACCATACCTGCCGAAAGAATTTATCCTGGTCTATGCACCTTACGAAATTTCGACCGTATTCAACTATTGGCCGGCCTACCTGCAGCAGGACGAAGACATAAGGGACTACCTTCCTTGCAAGGAGTTTTACGAGGACTTCACCACCTCGATTACCGACACGCAGCATCNGCTGCACCACCTCGGTTACCGACACGCCGCATCGCAAGGGTTGATGCAAGGCCCACCAAGCAGCCCTCATAACGTCTGCGCCCGTGGAAGACGACGTCCCCATTGAAGACGCCCTCCCCGTAGAAGACGATCAACTGGCAAGCTGAACCCATGGAATATGATCCCCTTCAAGATATTTACTGTCGAGCAATACCCAGCGAGGAAACCAATCCAGAACACAAGTGCCCGATGTTAATGGACCTTGATAAATTTATAAATGACTTTCTGAAAAATTTGTAAATCTCTGTGTGCGCATATGAACATAAAATTATATATATAACAAAAATCGTATCAAACGTATTGCAACATCCAATGTTCTCTCTCGTTGGACTCGTATACCATCAAGCAGATTGTCATATCAAACAGTGACGAAGATGAGCAACACGCAACAAGCATGCCACTTACATACGTACGAAACGCATGGACTAAGGTGGGACGAGGGGAATATTCCATCCAAGGGAAATTTGGAAATGATGGACACTGCCATATTTCCCTATTACTCTGTGTCTATATATGTGTTTGGAAGACGCCAAGATTCGGCGATTCGCAATGCGTGCCCCATCGGAACGAACTTTGTAGACCTTCACAAGCATTGCCTCTGCCCACGGTTTCGACAGCTCGTCGAACCGTACGCCACAAGACTTAACGAGTGCAAAAATCAAAGATATATATATGCTCTATATAACTCCAAAACTCTAGGACCGTAAAGTTATGATAACCCATTATACATAAATGAAACTATGTGGAACCCATTTTACATTTAAAAAAATTATTACATTTGTAATTCCCTCCAAGTCTCAGAGAAGAAACATGCGCAGAATAAGTATTCCTTGTATTATGCAGAATAATAATATAATTGTGATGTGCACGCATAAATAAATGTGTTGAAAAAGCAAAATTATCTCGAGTTATGTCTTGCTCACGTGAGTTAAAAAATCACTAACGGTAAATAAAAACAATATTTAGTATATCAGTTTTGTTATAATTTAAATAAACAAATTAAAATATTTAATGAGAATCTAGACGTCACTTAAACAACGTATGATATATTTTACGTTTATGAACATAATTAATAAAAAANTAATGAGAATCTAGACGTCACTTAAACAACGTATGATATATTTTACGTTTATGAACATAATTAATAAAAAAAATTAATAAGGATAAGGGGTAAAAACACTTTGCAAATGAAGGGGGCCTCTAAAATTATCTTTAGATGTGCCGCGCAGCAGCANTAAGGATAAGGGGTAAAAACACTTTGCAAATGAAGGGGGCCTCTAAAATTATCTTTAGATGTGCCGCGCAGCAGCACATATGGCCGGAGATAATGTTGACCCCAGATGCCATATTTACCACTTGGCAGCCGTGCATAAGATGTACTTTGCTCTTCCTGCTGAACACGCAGCGGATGGCCGCGCAAGCCCCCTGGAGCCTGGGAAAAGAGGTGAGTAGCTCGCCTACAGCGGTGACTTCACGGTAGCTACAATAAATTTATTATTCCAGCAGAGATCAATTGCTTATTCATTTATCATCAAAAACTTTAATACGTTGCAAAAATAATTCACGAATGCGTATTTATTTTATCATAACAATTTTAATACGCCGGAAAAAAGAAACATACTTTTGTCTTTAGCCTATCGTGAATACACACAAAGGCACACTGACAGGAGTGTCCAGGTTCAACTCTTGAGAAAAATATACCCATTACCCTACTGACGAAAAAATATCAAGATTACTATACTGATTTATGAAAAAAACAGAAATAAAAATCTGATTTATGAAAAAAAGATATAACATACTGATGGGGACAAACAGAACATAGCGATGAAAAAAAATTATATCCATTAACATACTGATTCGTGAAAAAAGGACAAAACACACTGATAGATGAAAAATAAAGCACTCGTCACATATTATCCAAGCACCTTTAAAACAAAATTGAAGCCAGCGCACAGGGAAAATATTAAAATATAAGTTTATGGACCATCCATTCATAATCAGCTACACGTTAGTTAACCAGGCTTGGAATATTTCGTACACGAAACATAAATTATAGAATAAATATTAATTATGTCAATCACATGAAATGTAAAATTTCAAACGGAAGAAAAAAAATTATGTCCTCGTTAGTAACCTAAAAAAAAAGGCACACATCAAGTTAAGAATATGTTTATGTATGTAACGTTTTATAGTTTTGCTCTACATTTTAACATAAAGATTTGGAGAATTAATATCTCGCCCATGCGTGCATACGTAACAGNGGGGGGGGGGCAACAAGGATAGAAATGGAAGCACGAGCTTCTCAACACACATGTGACGATTTATTGTTTTATATATTATATGTTTACATTAAATTAAACTTTTAGCAGGGTTTTTATGCCAAAATGTCTTTCTCGGCGATCCAGGAGTCATCACGTTTGACGTGACCCACGCACCGCACATATACGTGACCATCACGTCTTTTCAGCTACTTCTCCACCAAATACATGTTAGGAAACTGCGTATGTCAGATCTATTCGTTGTAAAATCCGCCAATGATGGGTTCGCCACGTAGGTCCTCGAGGTAATATATGCGTGTGGGTATGTGTGTCGTATACGCACCACCTTGTACAACTCCCCTGACCAATTCTTACGGAAGTGTTTGTGGAAAACTCCCCGTTTTTTTTAATCCGCACGAAGTCACCGATCTTGTTTTTAGGCTTGCGTGCGTCCCTCCTCTTCGGAATAGCATACACAGTCCGAACCAATTTGTAATTTTTCACATCGTCGCGCGTCATGCAGTTGGTAGAATTAACGGTTTAATTATTCTCGCGAACGAGTTTTGGAAGTATGTCCCACCACTTATGTCCCACCACTTGTAGTTTCCGTTCGTCGTAAAATGTCTCCACATTGTAGCTTGGAGCGTCCTGTGAAAACGCTCGATAGTGCTGGCCTTGAGCCCAGAGTATGTAGAACAATGATGTGTGCCATACTTTTTCATAAGTACACGAAAAGTTGCATTAAAATATTCTTTACCATCGTCGGTGTGGAGATTTTTTGGTATGCGTCCTTCACGCAACACATCCGCCACGGCTTTCGTGACGTCGTGCACATACTTGGAAAAAGTATCGATTATGGTCAAAATGCAGCTGCGACCTTTATTCACACTATCAAATTCTTGGATTTCGATCAGGCCAGTTAGGAAAGTATCGCCCAGCCCTTTCATGACGTATTTTCAATACTTGCTCCTTTCGAAATGTACTACGCCTCTGCGAATTATTCGACGATGGAATACTCATACTTTAATGGTATGAGAAAAATATGATTGTTAACTTATTAAAGGGTCCTGCCTGCATAGCAATAAAATTTAATATTATGTCAATTTTTTTAATTTACAGGTGTACAGACACATGACGAAGGGGAGTCAGGCCTTGGTAGGGGTATGCAGAGCAGTATTGTGGGTGGGGGACGGGGGGGCACTCGCTTATAAGCTTTAGTTTGGGCGTGTGTTGCGCCATAGGTGCATTGTCATTGAAGACTCCGTGCTGTGGCTACTTTAAAGAAATTAGAGGCCATTTTCGTAATGCCATCGATTGATTTCTGGTCCAAGAGTGACGAGGCTCTCCTAATTAATGAAGGAGAATTATTCGAAAAGATGGGTGCCTCTGCATCTATCGCCTCAGGACGATGTGACGCTGCTCCATAGGAGACCATAGTAGAATCTGGCGCTGCACCTCTAGCAACAGTCGGAATCGCAACGGTACTCACTTCCAGGGTTCCCAGACGTCGCCCTCTCGCGACTTCCAGACATGTAAGTTGGCTAAAAGCGACAACATAACTGGAGGTTCCCTGCTGCTGGAAGCCGAGGCTGGTAGCGCACCGCAGCTGGAAAATGGATCGCCTGAAATGACTGGTTTACATTTGCAAACAATGGGGGCTCTCTCTTCCAACGAAGTGACGAACTCATCCGTGTCGGTATAGTACTCTCCGGTCTCTGATATTGCTCTCACAATTGCTGAAAAATTCCTTTGCTGCGAAGACATGTAGTCTCCGCTGCCTCTCGATTCTAACCCCCCCCCCTGCAATATCAGCAAACACAACGCTCTAATGGGGATGAAATTCACCAGTATTTAAATAAATTTGAAAGAATTTTACGTGCGTTACATAACGATGTTGCCTATGTACACCTCCAATTAACTAACAGCGTCTTGATCTTATGGACAAGAAATGTTACATGGTAGGATTTGTGCTAAGTTTTATACCATCCTAGAGTCTACAATTACATTTGGCATTTATACAATATGTAATAATGTGATTTTTGAGACACACATGTTTTGCTTCTATACTTGCAATCCAAGCATTTTAACCTTATTTTTGGTGTAATAATTATGTGTGGTTTTTGAGTTAACTATAGCGAAATGTTATATAACTCCTAACTGTGTGTGCATGTGTGTGTTCAGTAATTTATTTTTTCTCCGTGTAAAAAACGTAAGCATTTCCCCCCCCCCCTTTCTTTGGTATAAATATTGATTGCGCTAGCTTTTCCCTCGGGAAGGAACAAGTATGTGGAAAAATGTTTTTCTTTCTTTTGAATATGATTATTGCGTTTGGTTTTTCTTGGAGAAGGGTCAAGTACGTGCAAATGTTTTTTATCTCTCTTTTTAATATGTTAATTGCGCTGAAATGACAAGTACGTGCAATATTTCATAACAGTTCCTCTTATTTCATAATAATTATGCCTGACTTATTTACCTACAAAAAAAAATATATACTGTATAAAATTTGATGCAAACTATTAGCTTTTTTTTAGTATTACAAAAAAATTACAAGTGGGAAATATATTTTGCAAATAACCATTTAAAGAATGGTATTCAATTTATTAAAAAATGTGCACTGCACAATAGTATTTCTACTGACCTACATTAACTACCTCTCGAGAGTATGAAGATCAAAGGGGAGTATGCTGACGGAGGAAATGTGATCGCGTGACGACCTTCATTCTGACATGTAGCACAAGAACGCCGCCATCCTATGTCTCTTCCCCCCCCCTTCTGTATCGCTTGCATGTAGCAGCAATCAAAACACTCGCATCATTTTAAAATTAATTCAATACGAATGAAAATATTACACAAATACTTGCAAAAAAATTACTTTTTTTACGTCATAATTCCAAAAAGAAACTTGTAAGGAAATTTAATTCAATATATAAATGCATCATATTTACACATCAAATGGGAGAACAAATTTAAAAATATATAAATATGCATATATTATATTTATAAAAACCCGATGGAGAAAATATTTTACATGATAAACATATTTACTGAAACAATGCAAATATTAGTAAACAACAAAAAATTATGATATAATTATACACATCGATATTTATTTGTTTATAATACTGATTTTTTTACACATAGTATATGAACATAACTTGATCAATTAAAACTTTTAATCATGAACATAACATTTTTTTTACATCGCAGAACGCGTGTGTTTTATCAACTAAAAAAATTACGAGGCGAATGGGAGGTTTTCAACACCTGTTTTTTTTCTAAAGATGGAGCAAAGCTCATATGCACACGCACACACGAGCACCTCTGGCCGAGGGTCCGGTGGTATTGTAACGTCTTAATTGTACCAAGAGCCATTACATCGTTTAGAGCATACTTTAAAAAGTTTATAATTTTTTATTTAATTATTATGTTCGCAATTTTTCCTGTCCTACTTGCTTGAACGTCGTTCGCCCACAATTTATTTTTTTAATATTTCCGATGTTTGTGGCAAATTTTGTTTGTGGACGGTACAAATGAACTACACACTCGTCACTGTCGCAATCTTGCCCTGATAATTCAAGAGTTTTACCATCGAAGACGCTTCTTTCAAGGAGGAAATGAACATTTTAATCACGCCACTCCACAGTTGCGGTAACAGCCCGCTGGTCCGTGTACGCTACGCCGTGCAGTAGAGGATATGTACACGCATATTTTTACTCGGGAATGAACTTATCACCAGGACGCTCTCCACTGTTGCGAGAAGACTTGTTGGAAGGTCTCGGCCTCGAGCCTAGGTGCACTTGGCATGCAAAAGGCGTGTAGGTGGATGCCCAGTCCAGAAAACCTTGCCTTTTTACAAAATTGTTATGTCCATCACATTTCTCCTGCCATTTGCACACTTCATTATGTTTACTTTCTCGGAAAATTTTGTAGACTACCCTTTCATACATTCTTGCCTTGAATACGTGGACATCACGATTTTGTTTCACCGACTCCTCCAGGGAACAAGGAAGCGTAGAGTTACGGCATAAGTTGTAAACATTAGAGTTTTTATATTCACAGTTTAACGTGTCTCGCACACAACAGCCTTCGAAATCATCGTAGCAGCAAAACCAGTGAATTGTACCGACACAAAAATTGAACTTGCTGAACGCCTTGAGCATCTCGAAAACTTACACGTCGGTACCCACAATTCAGTTCACTGTACTTGCTCACGTCTTCTGACCTGAATGGAGAAAATTCGGCGACGGACACTTCCATTTCTTCATCGATATCACTTTATTCAAAGTCCGATCTGACGGGGCTCTCTGCGAAGCTGGGAGAGAACAAGCTGTAGGACGTTCAGGTCGATGTGGACNCTCCTCATGCCAATATGGTGCGGGTAAACTGAAGATAATTATTTCCATTTTCTTCTGCGTTGCTGTTCCTGTTATTTTCTTCTTCACTTGACAACATGGCTANTTCCTCATGCCAATATGGTGCGGGAAAACTGAAGATAATTATTTCCATTTTCTTCTGCGTTGCTGTTCCTGTTATTTTCTTCTTCACTTGACAACATGGCTATCGGAAATTTAACAGGGGTTTGAAACCCTGCAAGTTTTGAAATTGTCACTGGGCTTTCCTCTTGCAATAGCGNTATCGCAAATTTAACAGGGGTTTGAAACCCTGCAAGTTTTGAAATTGTCACTGGGCTTTCCTCTTGCAATAGCGGAAAAGGAACGACAACGATAGAAATGACTGCTTACCTGAAGGGGCTCGAGATGCGTCTTATAAAGAGAATCAAGGGGAAAAAATTGTCAGCCTTCGCGATTAAAGAGGGCCGCCGATTAGTCCGAATGAAGGTTTCCGAAAACACCCGAGTAATTAGCCAATGAGAAACATTGTGCGGAGCAATTAAATATATCGGAAGATGTTGTCCCAGTTGGCGAAGACGTCATTCTGTTTTCTTTTCGGTAAAATGTAGTGTCGGTGACATCAAAAGGTAGTTAAAAAATTGAGACAGGCAGTCTCAATAATTGATTCACTTGTATTGTAAAAGGTATTAACTCTCTCTGTAATGATATTGGTGTCGAAATTTTTTGCATTCGTGTAGAGCAGTTGTTCTCAACTGTGGTCGGCGTACAACTGGTGATCCATGACCATGTCCTATCTGGTCTAATAATATTTTTGAACATGACATTCAGGTACTTCCGTTGATATGAGTTACTCGGTTCTTGGTATTGACATGAAGGTTTATTCAGTTTTGTTTAAAAAACTGTTAATTTATTTTTCATATTTTTGTGATTTAAAGTAGAATAAAACAACGGTGTTTTTCAAATAATTTATCTTTAATTTTTTCGCAATAACTTTAGTATAATTAAACAATTTTTTTATGCTAATGCATTTTAAAGTATTTTTTTAATTATCATTCCTATATTTTGGTACTTTAATTAATGAGGTGCCGATGCAAGGTGTCCGTGTTAGGTTGACAGTTTAAGCATAGTGGTTCTTGGTAAAGTATGGTTTGATAATCAGTGGTGTAGTGAAAAGTATGGTTTTGATAATGACTGAGGTACAGAAAAGTAAGCCTACTAGTTATATCAGTAACTTCTTGTTTTAGATATTAAAATCAGATGGGTCCCACATCAAGGATTATATAACAGTGATATTCAGTGAAAATACTTTTCCTTCTGTGCTATAATTTCAAAGACTTTTTACATATGTTCGAGTATTAAGAAAAACTATATTTGTGGAGGCACTTAGTTTTGCTTGATGCGCAATCTAAGAAACAAAAAAAAAAACGGAATCGTGAATTAGAATTACGGAAGAAGCCTAGGTGGGCTAATGTTTGAGATAGTGTGTAACAGGTTTCTTGCATATAATTTCTAGTTCAATCAATACAATTTACCCTCTCCTTTCAATTAGAATTAACTCTCAAAAGCACGCGCCTCAGTCTCATGTTTGGAGCAATATTTACTTAAAAAACTAGACTGTAAAATTAGTACACTTCCAATAATAGAGTTCTTATAAATTGATAAATTCATTTATTCAACAAATCTGGCAAATATATAGCCCATAATTACAGTAAGATAAAAATAATTGCTAGGTTTCATGGCTCTTTGGTCTGATATTGATGCAAGATGGCCAGAATTCTTAAGGTCACTACTGAAATGAAAAGTAAGTTAGTGATATTTGCAGTAAACAGAATGAAAACCCTACTAAGCGTCCCCCGAATGAAATCAGTAAGTCGTGACAAATGGGAGACAAACGAAAATATAACAATGAAATGATAATTATTAACAAAATATATAAAACAAGAACGGATGAAAATTTTATACACTTGGGATCTGGTCATGTAAAATTGAGTTGGGTTCGCTGTCCTAATCGGCTGAGTGACCAATAAACAGGCAACGCCGGAAAACAGTAAATAAAAAATCGACCTAAAAAGGTAGCCATTGAATGAAGTAATAAATAATGTGAATTGATAGGAATGAGATTTAAACCAGTTTAATTAATATATTCACAAGCGTGGATTTTCTAAAAAAATATAGCAGCAAAGAAACTTACACGGCAACATTTTGGTAATGTGATTTTCACACTTGTGTTGGTGGTTGGTGTGAGCTACTGTTGTGGAGAAGCGTAGGCGGCGACAATGAGTATACCCTCACCTTTAGTCAACGGGCTTAATGTCAACTGNGGTGATATTTGCAGTAAACAGAATGAAAACCCTACTAAGCGTCCCCCGAATGAAATCAGTAAGTCGTGACAAATGGGAGACAAACGAAAATATAACAATGACATGATAATTATTAACAAAATATATAAAACAAGAACGGAAGAAAATTTTATACACTTGGGATCTGGTCATGTAAAATTGAGTTGGGTTCGCTGTCCTAATCGGCTGAGTGACCAATAAAGAGGCAACGCCGGAAAACAGTAAATAAAAAATCGACCTAAAAAGGTAGCCATTGAATGAAGTAATAAATAATGTGAANAGGCAACGCCGGAAAACAGTAAATAAAAAATCGACCTAAAAAGGTAGCCATTGAATGAAGTAATAAATAATGTGAATTGATAGGAATGAGATTTAAACCAGTTTAATTAATATATTCACAAGCGTGGATTTTCTAAAAAAATATAGCAGCAAAGAAACTTACACGGCAACATTTTGGTAATGTGATTTTCACACTTGTGTTGGTGGTTGGTGTGAGCTACTGTTGTGGAGAAGCGTAGGCGGCGACAATGAGTATACCCTCACCTTTAGTCAACGGGCTTAATGTCAACTGTGCTAATCTGGCAGGCGAAACCAGCGATAACTCCGGCGCTCATTTCACACCGACGTTAACTAAAGTTAGGCGCCTCTCCAAGGTCTCGCCGGTTAGCGGCCTCCCATAGAGGATATACGCTCCTTCTCTTTGTCACTATCTCTCTCTCCCTCTCTCTCTATCTCTCTCTGGCCTCCCTCTCGACCGACGAAACCACCCCACAACGCTTTCCCCGGCTGAAACCATCCATATGCGGCACGGGGGAAGAAAAAAAAGGACTGCGAAAAAAAGTCCGTATGCAAATTCTCCATTGGTGTAATCGCTTAACGGGGGTAGACCAGAGCGGTCGGAGGGTAAGTAGAGTGAGATGGTTGGTTCTGGTCTGCCGGCCGCTGGTGTCTGGGGACAGTTGGGTATGAGGAGGTGGGCGAGGGTGGTGAGGGTCAGAGGTCACGGTGGCAACCCTCCAACTTCCTGCCTTGGCTGCCCCGGACCAATACCGCTGCACCGACCGCCCAGCCAGAAACCCCGAGCAGTCAAACCTCCCTCGCGAGCCACGCCAGCGTGGAGAATGACTTCTCGCATTTAGCCGTTGTTTTGCGCGACCCCTCCCGAGGGTCGTTACCTGGAACTGGACGACAGCGGATGGAGAACAAAAAGACTGAAGGAAGTACGTATGCGGCTGGGAGTTGGTGCAGTCCTGTGTTTTTAACGGACGTCAGGCCTCGAGGGTTAGGGCACGATACCATGACACTCATTTAACTTAGGCTGCAAGTACGAGATGAGGGGCAAAATTCAAAGGCTCACTTCCTGTTGATCTTCTTCAAGAGTACACAGGGCCNAGGCTGCAAGTACGAGATGAGGGGCAAAATTCAAAGGCTCACTTCCTGTTGATCTTCTTCAAGAGTACACAGGGCCAAAATAAATGCATGCTTAACTTGTTAATGTAACTCTACAGATTCTGCCAAACCAGTATACTTTTTTTACAAAATTGTGAATAAACATTTCCGCAGAATGATGCGTTTTTTTTCGCGTGATATCTTGCACCGAAAAAAAAAATGCACAAATTTGCTGTGAAAGTAATAGTTAGAAAATAATATATAAATATATTGTGTCACTATGGAATAATATCTGTTCAAAAATTTAACAAAAATGTATATGTTTATTTGTAGAAATTTATAAAAAGGAGGTTTTTTTTTCAGAATGAAATTTTTATTTTATAAATACCATATATGCTTAATCATATATGGTATTTCCTTTTCAGATGTTGGAGTCGGCTACTGCAAATATAGAAACAATATGTTTATTTATAAGCATTTTTTGCACCACATTTAGTAAGATTTGGTTGAATATTTACTCATATAAATGCATATACATATATAAATATACATAATATGTTTGTATCATAAGTAGTTGTCTTAACAAAGGTTTTCTTAAATCAGTTATCGATATATGAATATGGCTGCATCATCAGATATTACCAGAAATTAGTTTTCCCCGTTAAATTTTTTCTTGAAATAATACTCAAAGGCCAACTCATAATTTTTAACATCAGCAAAATATATTATGCATCTTCAAATATTAATGTATCCTTATTAGGCACTAGAAGTGTATTCAGCTTATGGAAATATCGCATTTTTATTTGAATTATAAGAAAAATATTTGATCCACCTAATACTATGGGCTACATATTTTCTATTCCAAACATTCCTGACAAATGTTAAGTGTTCAAACGACAGTAAAAAAAACCGCGGTATAAGCTCTCTTGACTTTGAAACTCTTCTACATTTTTCTTGAAGTTTGGTAGGGAATATCACAATCATTGCACTTTCTGTATTTCATTCTCGGAAATTCGCATGCGTTAAAGGAAGTGTGATTTTATTTTTAACACTTGCAATTCACTCTGGTCTTAAAGCGAGTTCGGCAGGCTGCATATCGCTCTGGAAAAACACAGGACACTGTCATAAATAGGTAACAAACCTGATTTCAAAGGGCGTTATGAGTTTACCTGAGAAGAGTTTTGAGACTCGGAAATGTATTTATTTGTGTCTATTAAGTCTAGTTGTATTACTGTGGAAACTAGAAACATCAATATCAAGTAATCATGAACTACAACATACTATCGCTCATTTCGGTCACTCAGGATAACATGAAATTCATCGTTTTCAAAGGGAAAGGGCGATATCCAAGGAATAGAGTCTCGAACTATACGTTGACGGCATCTATGGAATTCTTAGACAATGTTGAAAAGCACAATTTCATTTGCGATTTTGTCTATTCTCAGTCTTCACAACCATCGATGTAACGACAGTCATATATGTAGTTACCATATAATTGCCGGTAACTTAGTGATATATTTTTCGATTGTGATGATAAGTAATGTAAAGCTATACTCTTAATGGTGAATCAGAAGGGGTATTCTAATTTAAAGGGAGTCTCGAACCACATTTACATGAAATCAATGCTTATAAGTTTAAAGTAATCTCAAATTTCAGACAGTACCTAAAAGCTTCATGCTCTTAGTCACATAAGTGAGACGGCTTGATCTTTAAAGTTATCATGTGCATTACTTTTCATTTCCTCATTGCTATGGAAAAGTCACCCAGTCCAGTGTGATAATGATGTCATGATTAGTGAAATGAAAACACATTGAGATTTCATTCCAAACTTTTGTTACTTTTAGGGCATATATATTAATGGGACTTGGCTTATATACTCAAGGTTGTCACTGGTCTGGAAACATAAAGTCCTACACGGTCACCTGTGTTTCTTTATAACGTTAAAGTATTGAATGTAATGAATATAATGACACTCATAGCATGCGTCGTTTTCTTTACAGATACGTTGACGTAACCTTATTGCATGTGCCATTCTCGTCTGTGAAACTTATGTTAGTGGAATATTGGAATGACCCTGGAGATTTGGTAAGTACCACTTAGTTAACAAAATCAGGTATCGGGGTGAATTGCCAAAGAATCACTCTTTCGGGCTGTGCCTGAAATTATAGTAAGAGATAAATTATTTCACAGCTACTTAAATTTGAAAGATACAGTTAGGTTATTCTGGCACATTTGAATAAAGTGATTTTTTTTTCTGCCTTCAGCACAGTATGGAAAAGAAACTAAAGGTCAACTTACGTAATCTCCACAAAGTTATTATTAATTGTTAATTAAGGTGGGAATCGGTTGAGCAGTTCCCGATAAATAACATATACGTTTTAAAAAATGGCGGACCAATAACAATATCCTTCTCTTAATTCAATGCTTATGTGTTACACTGTCATTATACAAAATTTGGTTAAAATTGTTACTGAGTTGTGACATAACGCCTTAAATATTTAATGGCTGTCATTTTAAAATTAAGCATCCAGCAAGGTTTTCAACAATAAAGTCTGGTGCCCTATTTAAGCACTAAATGTGTACCGAGTTTGGTGAAATTAGGTTGAATGTTCTGAAATGTAAAGGACACACTCACAACTGACACAGACGGACAGGGAAGTGATATCATAAGGTTACCTTTACTTAGGAAAGCAAGCCAAAACGATCGTTTACCCGTGTTATAAAATCATTGTGTCTCGGTGTTGGAAAATAATAAATCAAAATGATTGTTCTTGCTATTTGTACGGGATGTCATTTGTTAGCATTTACAAACATAATGATGAATGTTCGGCAGTAGGAATACTAGACATCTGTCATAAACTCTGTCAACAGGAAACGAAAGTGAAAGGTAAATTTCTTACGTCGGTTTGCCTTTTCCGCTAGTTGATGGCGTTTCAGTGTACGGTAAATATTTTCGTTGTTTATACCGGTCAATTGTTTTCAGAGATGTGGGGTAAAATCTCCATTTATACGTGTACCACTATCTTACAAAATGGCGGACAAAATATGCTTCGAGTTGATACTGTTGATAGCTGTAATATCTACTGCCAGATACAGAAGCTAAGATTGAGTTGACTACATGAATAAGACTATATAATAGTCATAATTGTTAAAATTGTCATATTTAAGCTGAAATTTATAAATGCTTTTTTTACAAAGTTACCATAGATATGTCAGAAAGCCATAAAATGTCCTCAAAACAAATAAAATTAATGTTTGACTACTGAATAGCGTTAAAACATTGAAGTTAAGGAGCCCGCCTGCCTCCATCGTTTTTCTCATTTTTTGGCCGAGAAGCGCGGGAGCTATAAGGGCTAAACTGGCGCGCGCTACAAGAGCGCCATCGCCGCTATGCGCAGGGCTCTGAACTGGCGTGCAGTGTTCTCGTAGTGCTGCGTGTACGTATGGGAATTACAGCGGCGACCGTATCATTTTATTGATGAAAAGTGTGTAACAAAGTTTAATAAAGGCTCCTATCGTAGTTTGGCTCGTGTCTGGCTAGTAAATTTTAAGACACGGCAGTCTGAAAAAACTCTTCATATATTGAAAGGCTCCAAATAATATTTATAGCATGCGTAGTAATTTCAAAGTACCATTTCTTCCTCGTGTGGGGTATGATGTCCTTCCGTAGGTAAAATTACTGGAGGCACGTTTAGTAGTTTCATAAAAAAAACAGGATTTCGAACACTCTGCAACGCAGTTGAAACACCACGAAGACGGAACCCTTAAAAATAAATTAGCAATAAAAATACTCCGGATAATTTTCAATAGTTAGTGACACACCACGAAAATTATTACTTCCCTAATCGCCATGCTTTATCAGAAAAGTCACGTGACTGAATGACTTGCTTCGGCATTTCAAAGTGCAAGTAATGAAATCACCCGAGATTTGAAGTGCCGCGGTGGCTGATGGGTTTGACCGATCGCCTCCCACCAAGGCGAAACGGGTGCAATCCCCAACCGGGTCACTCTCGGATTTTTGCAAGTGGGAATCGTGCTGGACGATTCCGCTGGTCAGCGGGTTTTCTCGGTGATCTCTTGTTTCTCCCGACCACGCATTCCGCGGCTGCTCAACTCTCGNAGGCTGAAAGTACGAGATGAGGGGCAAAATTCAAAGGCTCACTTCCTGTTGATCTTCTTCAAGAGTACACAGGGCATAAATAAATGCATGCTTAACTTGTTAATGTAACTCTACAGATTCTGCCAAACCAGTATACTTTTTTTTACAAAATTGTGAATAAATATTTCCGCAGAATGATGCGTTTTTTTTCGCGTGATATCTTGCACCGAAAAAAAAAATGCACAAATTTGCTGTGAAAGTAATAGTTAGAAAATAATATATTAATATATTGTGTCACAATGGAATAATATCTGTTCAAAAATTTAACAAAAATGTATATGTTTATTTGTAGAAATTTATAAAAAGGAGGGTTTTTTTTTCAGAATGAAATTTTTATTTTATATAGTGTCAGCGTAAATTCTTATGCTTAATCATATATGGTATTTCCTTTTCAGATGTTGGAGTCGGCTACTGCAAATATAGAAACAATATGTTTATTTATAAGCATTTTTTGCACCACATTTAGTAAGATTTGGTTGAATATTTACTCATATAAATGCATATACATATATAAATATACATAATATGTTTGTATCATGAGTAGTTGTCTTAACAAATGTTTTCTTAAATCAGTTATCGATATATGAATATGGCTGCATCATCAGATATTACCAGAAATTAGTTTTCCCCGTTTAATTTTTTCTTGAAATAATACTCAAAGGCCAACTCATCATTTTTAACATCAGCAAAATATATTATGCATCTTCAAATATTAATGTATCCTTATTAGACACTAGAAGTGTATTCAACTTATGGAAATATCGCATTTTTATTTCACTTATAAGAAAAATATTTGATCCACCTAATACTATGGGCTACATATTTTCTATTCCAAACATTCCTGACAAATTTTAAGTGTTCAAACGACAGTAAAAAAAAAACGCAGGATAAACTCTCTTGACTTTGAAACACTTCTACATTTTTCTTGAAGTTTGGTAGGGAATATCACAATCATTGCACTTTCTGTATTTCATTCTCGGAAATTCGCATGCGTTAAAAGAACTGTGATTTTATTTTTAACTCTTCCAATTCACTCTGGTCTTGAAGCGAGTTCAGCAGGCTGGATATCGCTCTGGAAAAACACAGGACACTGTCATAAATAGGTAACAAACCTGATTTAAAAGGCGTTCTGAGTTTACCTGAGAAGAGTTTTGAGACTCGGAAATGTATTTATTTGTCTCTATTAAGTCAAGTTGTATTACTGTGGAAACTAGAAACATCAATATCAAGTAATCATGAACTACAACATACTATCGCTCATTTCGGTCACTCAGGATAACACGAAATTCATCGTTTTCAAAGGGAAAGGGTGAGATCCAAGGAATAGAGTCTCGAACTATACGTTGACGGCATCTATGGAATTCTTAGACAATGTTGAAAAGCACAATTTCATTTGCGTTTTTGCCTATTCTCAGTCTTCACAACCATCGATGTAACGACAGTCATATATGTAGTTATCATATAATTGCCGGTAACTTAG
This sequence comes from Clitarchus hookeri, assembly GCA_002778355.1. NCBI lineage: Eukaryota > Metazoa > Arthropoda > Insecta > Phasmatodea > Phasmatidae > Clitarchus > Clitarchus hookeri. The sequence continues at coordinate 16,311 of NQII01008313.1, forward strand.
TGATATATTTTTCGATTGTGATGATAAGTAATGTAAAGCTATACTCTTAATGGTGAATCAGAAGGGGTATTCAAATTTAAAGGGAGTCTCGAACCACATTTACATTAAATCAATGCTTATAAGTTTAAAGTCATCTCAAATTTCAGACAGTACCTAAAAGCTTCATGCTCTTAGTCACATAAGTGAGACGGCTTGATCTTTAAAGTTTTCATGTGCATTACTTTTCATTTCCTCATTGCTATGGAAAAGTCACCCAGTCCAGTGTGATAATGATGTCATGATTAGTGAAATGAAAACACATTGAGATTTCATTCCAAACTTTTGTTACTTTTAGGGCATATATATTAATGGGACTTGGCTTATATACTCAAGGTTGTCACTGGTCTGGAAACATAAAGTCCTACACGGTCACCTGTGTTTCTTTATAACGTTAAAGTATTGAATGTAATGAATATAATGACACACTCATAGCATGCGTCGTTTTCTTTACAGATACGTGGACGTAACCTTATTGCATGTGCCATTCTCGTCTGTGAAACTTATGTTAGTGGAATATTGGAATGACCCTGGAGATTNGACGTAACCTTATTGCATGTGCCATTCTCGTCTGTGAAACTTATGTTAGTGGAATATTGGAATGACCCTGGAGATTTGGTAAGTACCACTTAGTTAACAAAATCAGGTATCGGGGTGAATTGCCAAAGAATCACTCTTTCGGGCTGTGCCTGAAATTATAGTAAGAGATAAATTATTTCACAGCTACTTAAATTTGAAAGATACAGTTAGGTTATTCTGGCACATTTGAATAAAGTGATTTTTTTTTCTGCCTTCAGCACAGTATGGAAAAGAAACTAAAGGTCAACTTACGTAATCTCCACAAAGTTATTATTAATTGTTAATTAAGGTGGGAATCGGTTGAGCAGTTCCCGATAAATAACATATACGTTTTCNCCACAAAGTTATTATTAATTGTTAATTAAGGTGGGAATCGGTTGAGCAGTTCCCGATAAATAACATATACGTTTTCAAAAATGGCGGACCAATAACAATATCCTTCTCTAAATTCAATGCTTATGTGTTACACTGTCATTATACAAAATTTGGTTAAAATTGTTACTGAGTTGTGACATAACGCCTTAAATATTTAATGGCTGTCATTTTAAAATTAAGCATCCAGCAAGGTTTTCAACAATAAAGTCTGGTGCCCTATTTAAGCACTAAATGTGTACCGAGTTTGGTGAAATTAGGTTGAATGTTCTGAAATGTAAAGGACACACTCACAACTGACACAGACGGACAGGGAAGTGATATCATAAGGTTACCTTTACTTAGGAAAGCAAGCCAAAACGATCGTTTACCCGTGCTATAAAATCATTGGGTCTCGGTGTTGGAAAATAATAAATCAAAATGATTGTTCTTGCTATCTGTACGGGATGTCATTTGTTAGCATTTACATACATAATGATGAATGTTCGGCAGTAGGAATGCTAGATATCTGTCATAAACTCTGTCAACAGGAAACGAAAGTGAAAGGTAAATCTCTTACGTCGGTTTGCCTTTTCCGCTAGTTGATGGCATTTCAGTGTACGGTATATATTTTCGTTGTTTATATCGGTCAATTGTTTTCAGAGATATGGGGTAAAATCTCAATTTATACGTGTACCACTATCTTACAAAATGGCGGACAAAATATGCTTCGAGTTGATACTGTTGATAGCTGTAATATCTACTGCCAGTTACAGAAGTTAAGATGGAGTTGACTACATGAATAAGACTATATAATAGTCATAATAGTTAAAATTGTCATATTTAAGCTGAAATTTGTAAATGCTTTTTTTATAAAGTTACCATAGATATGTCAGAAAGCCATAAAATGTCCTCAAAACAAATAAAATTAATGTTTGACTACTGAATAGCGTTAAAACATTGAAGTTAAGGAGCCCGCCTGCCTCCATCGTTTTTCTCATTTTTTGGCCGAGAAGCGCGGGAGCTATAAGGGCTAAACTGGCGCGCGCTACAAGAGCGCCATCGCCGCTATGCGCAGGGCTCTGAACTGGCGTGCAGTGTTCTCGTAGTGCTGCGTGTACGTATGGGAATTACAGCGGCGACCGTATCATTTTATTGATGAAAAGTCTGTAACAAAGTTTAATAAAGGCTCCTATCGTAGTTTGGCTCGTGTCCGGCAGTAAATTTTAAACACGGCAGTCTGAAAAAAATCTTCATATATTGAAAGGCTCCAAATAATATTTATAGCATGCGTAGTAATTTCAAAGTACCATTCCTTCCTCGTGTGGGGTATGATGTCCTTCCTTAGGTAAAATTACTGGAAGCACGTTTAGTAGTTTCGTAAAAAAAAAACAGGATTTCGAACACTCTGCAACGCAGTTGAAACACCACGAAGACGGAACCCTTAAAAATAAATTAGCAATAAAAATACTCCGGATAATTTTCAATAGTTAGTGACACACCACGAAAATTATTACTTCCCTAATCGCCATGCTTTATCAGAAAAGTCACGTGACTGAATGACTTGCTTCGGCATTTCAAAGTGCAAGTAATGAAATCACCCGCGATTTGAAGGGCCGCGGTGGCTGATGGGTTTGACCGATCGCCTCCCACCAAGGCGAAACGGGTGCAATCCCCAACCGGGTCACTCTCGGATTTTTGCAAGTGGGAATCGTGCTGGACAATTCCGCTGGTCAGCGGGTTTTCTCGGTGATCTCTTGTTTCTCCCGACCACGCATTCCGCGGCTGCTCAACTCTCGCCTCGTTTCACCCTCATCGGCTGTCAAGACCTCGTTGTTAAGAGCCACCCAAATCTATTCACTCAACAACTCGACCAGGAATCTGCTGGCTCCACTGAGCAGGTTCATCCGCACACAGACGTTTGTTAAAGGCTGCTCACGATGAACTGAAAAATTTTGTAAGCCCATCTTAAAATCTTTTTGGTGCACATTGTGTATCCTTCCGCCATATGCAAAATTAACATTGTCATGGGCCTCAACACTTAATTCATGCGTCGGGCAAATGAAACCGTGAAATTATTACAATAGTGAATATTATACGTTAATATTGATTCTAACACCTACATGCATTTAAAAAACAGAAAACGTTATAAATCATTTTATTATTCACAATTTTTTTACCTTAAACTTTTAATTCAATGGTATGAGATGAAACTACTTTCCCTACGTCTGTTACAAAATTTACTGGGCGCTTGCCATTCAGTGTGCCCGATGAAACGTATGCAGGCAGAGGCATTGCCTTTTTTTAAATGTTGATTTCAAAACTGCAAATTAACCGTGAACATGCTATAGTTACTAGTGTGCTACGTAAATTGTTATTACACTAAGAGAAAGGTTTGCTGCTACCAACAAAATACTTATTTGTAGTAGCACCCACAAATTAATTTTCGAATAAACAAAACGAGGAAAAAAAAAATTGTTTGCTTTATACACCAATATACGGGCTGGAATATACAAAACAGTGGACTGGGCTGAAATAATTAGACTATAAACCGAAGATTTAATTGAATAAATTCNCAGAGGCATTGCCTTTTTTTAAATGTTGATTTCAAAACTGCAAATTAACCGTGAACATGCTATAGTTACTAGTGTGCTACGTAAATTGTTATTACACTAAGAGAAAGGTTTGCTGCTATCAACAAAATACTTATTTGTAGTAGCACCCACAAATTAATTTTCGAATAAACAAAACGAGGAAAAAAAAATTTGTTTGCTTTATACACCAATATACGGGCTGGAATATACAAAACAGTGGACTGGACTGAAATAATTAGACTATAAACCAAAGATTTAATTGAATAAATTCTATATATGGGCTTGGCTACTCATTAGCTCTAGTGATTGTTTGTAATTTTTGTGACAATTCAGATAATAAGCATGTTTTTTAGTGCGTTTATTTATGCTTAATAATGAAATGAAATTCCTAATACTACAAGCTCAAAGAAGGAAAAAATAAATATGTGAATCATTAATTATTATTTTTGCGCGCGTTTTCCAGTATTTTATTTGCATTTACTTAAAAAAATTATATAATGTCAGTAATAATCTCAGCTGAGGGTGCTGGTAAATAGCGCTTGGACGCAAATGGTTTTAGTCCGAATCTCGATTGTACNATGCTATAGTTACTAGTGTGCTACGTAAATTGTTATTACACTAAGAGAAAGGTTTGCTGCTACCAACAAAATACTTATTTGTAGTAGCACCCACAAATTAATTTTCGAATAAACAAAACGAGGAAAAAAAAAATTGTTTGCTTTATACACCAATATACGGGCTGGAATATACAAAACAGTGGACTGGGCTGAAATAATTAGACTATAAACCGAAGATTTAATTGAATAAATTCTATATATGGGCTTGGCTACTCATTAGCTCTAGTGATTGTTTGTAATTTTTGTGACAATTCAGATAATAAGCATGTTTTTTAGTGCGTTTATTTATGCTTAATAATGAAATGAAATTCCTAATACTACAAGCTCAAAGGAAGAAAAAATAAATATGTGAATCATTAATTATTATTTTTGCGCGCGTTTTCCAGTATTTTATTTGCATTTACTTAAAAAAATTATATAATGTCAGTAATAATCTCAGCTGAGGGTGCTGGTAAATAGCGCTTGGACGCAAATGGTTTTAGTCCGAATCTCGATTGTATTTTCAATTTGTTTATTATAAGAAAAACTATTAAAAATACGTAAATACAAACAAATATTTTTTTTGTGCCAAACAAATCTTTAGATGCGCCGACCAGATCTCATTTTTTTCGGGTAACCACATTGAAACAACAAAATAATTTTATTTCAANGTGGTTTTAGTCCGAATCTCGATTGTACTTTCAATTTGTTTATAATAAGAAAAACTATTAAAAATACGTAAATACAAACAAATATTTTTTTTGTGCCAAACAAATCTTTAGATGCGCAGANATAAGAAAAACTATTAAAAATACGTAAATACAAACAAATATTTTTTTTGTGCCAAACAAATCTTTAGATGCGCAGACCAGATCTCATTTTTTTCGGGTAACCACATTGAAACAACAAAATAATTTTATTTCAACAACAAATATATTTATCTCGTCCCTATTTAAAACTATTAATTTGGTTGCGCCACATCAACAAAAACTTTACCTCGGTGTACTTCTCGTATCGTTGGGCTTTATCAGAGAAGTCGCGCGACAGACTGACACGTGGGGCGTTCTTAGATGCAAGCTGTGCGCTCACCGGGAACCTGCAGACCTTGCCGAGAGCGTCTCTGACTTTGAAAAATAAAGTAAAGGCTGTTCACGGCAATGTGAGCACTTTTGAAATGAACCATTGAAAAAAAAATGGTTGCCTGTAAAGTCGGTTTTACGGGCGAAGATTTTACGTGACAACGTAGTGCTGCGCGCGCGGCAGACCGATCATAGTTGAGTGGGAGAGAGACGCAAGGCATTCGGCGGGCCTCTCTCTCGTTCGGTGACTCATCGTAACGTTACCGAGCGTTACACTTTTT
>NQII01008313.1:23262-65963 GCA_002778355.1 Clitarchus hookeri
TGTAAGCACCGGACTGGATCTCGGTCTGCTTCATAACGTCCGCATCCCTCTACCTTACGAAGGCCTGCAATCGACATTCAACCTTCTTTAACGTGAAAACGATTTTATATAGTCCGTTCGCGGTTTCTTCACACTTATTGAACCAAACCTTGGAAAAATCACCCCATGTATGACGTGCTTGGTTGTTTACGAAATATCTCATGTATCACAAGCTTTTATAGTTTTGTTAACATAAAAAGGATATTATTATAATTACATTGAAATTTTATTTATTTTAATTTATAGTTAATGTGTAAAAAAGAGTGAGTAAATAGGTTTGTTGGTAACACCTAGTAAGAAATAGTTATTGTGCAAAATATTATTAAACTGAGTGCGCACGAATGCGTTGCGTTGTCCCTTTGTTGTAATTCCCTCTACTTGGCTAGCCTGTTGTTTGCATACGGCGGAGGAATATTTTGAGAGTAGAACTTCAGCAGGACTACACAAAAGTTTGAAATTGCCGTGAATGGACTATAATCAGACACTTGTCGTACCAGGAAGGAAAAGGCCGTGTAACATTTACAGGATGATCAATTCCGACATTATAAATGTCGTAACTAATTATATGATTGAAATAAATATGGTCTCTTTCGATTGGGTATACGACTACAATTCTAGCAGCGTGACCTTGAATTAGTGGAGCCCGCCGCGACCGGTGGGGATTTTGGGCGTGAGTGAATATTTCCGGACCTTAAAATCTCCCGACTGTCAAGTTATGCCGGACTATTTTTCTGTTAAATGAATTATCTCGTCGATAACTATTGATTTGAGCGATAAAATGCAAGCATCCATTTCATTACTTCCATTCCCTTATTCCAAAGATAATATTACCCGCTTATTAACGCACTAACACAGACCTATTGTATTATGCATAAAATGTAAGACCCTAATTTAAAAAAGTGTGTTTTTGTAAGGTTATGGTATTTCGGGTAATTGTAATCAATCAATTGGAGTCAGTTCTCTGTTAAGGCTATGTAAGGTAAATGGAAGATTCGCCTCTCGGGTTGGCTAAGGGGTCAGCGGATTGTTTAAGGTCATCGAGCAGGACAGATTCATATAAGGAGCAGAGGATATAAGGATTACAGGCCTCCAAAAGACCTGCAGTAATTAATTGGTATATGGTGTTGGGAGTGGCACACCCTCGCAGTTTATTTGAATATTTGTGTCAGCCGTTTTAAGACCTGTACGGGTTATTTTTTATTTTCTCGCTTCGGGAGTGTCGAGCGCTGATAGAACGCTGAACAATTGGATCAGCCGATTAAAAACCGATGCGTAGCGATTACCATAAAGAGAAAAGACGATGTAAAACCTAGAGGGATATCTCAATGTACGTTCATGTGAGCTCACAATAAAATTATGGTGTCAAATTTTTATTAATTGCATATATCACTCAGCTAACTGGCGCCTATGTGACTTGAGGAAGTTTGGTGGATGGCACTAGCTTGAGTCTTGTTGGCATTTATCAGTATTCACGTACAACCTTAGGTCGTATCTTCACTAAACTCTTATTAACTCCAATTTGTAAGTGACCCCTTCGCGTGTGGAGATTCGCCACTACATACGTTGGTTCATCTTCACTTTGANATTAACTCCAATTTGTAAGTGACCCCTTCGCGTGTGGAGATTCGCCACTACATACGTTGGTTCATCTTCACTTTGAGGTTGACGGTGCTATACAGGGATTTGTGCGCCACGCTTTTGGGTTTTACGCATATTGTGGTTGAAACGTTAGCATTATACTTCCAAAGAGTGTAAAGAAACATAATCACACGTTCTCAATAACCATTAACCCAAAATTAATTCTGCGGTTAAGCACTTTACATATGGACGAATGATATTAAGAGATGTCACACCACAGTTGGAATTACAATTCATTAGCGCCTCTCACGGGCCTTTTTGAACATAAATATCTGATATAAATCTAAAACGGCAAAGTTATTCCCATGAAATCAATGTAATAAATATGAATTTCTGCCACGTTGTCAAACAACTTATTACTAAAAGCCCTATTGATCATATTGAACACGCTACGACGTGTCACTTAGACATTGTAGAGTGTGCGATGTTATTTAACAGTAGACAATGGTTAATGTAGGTACAACACCCTTATTACTAATAATCCTGGTGATAATCTTGACCACGCTACGGCGTGTCACTTAGAAATTTTGCAGTGTGCGATGTTAGTTAACTGTAAACAATGGTTAATGTAGGTAGAGTACACTTATTTCAAGGTTTTTCGGACCCTTTGCTGACTTCTTCTTGCAGCCACTTGTATATGCTTCCTCCTCAAATGAAAATTATTATTTCACTAATCTAAAAACTACTTTTAATACTATGGTATTACTAAATTTTTGAAACTACGTATATATCTCTACGTTTCCAACTGTGATATTAACCCCCATAAAAGTAAAATACGGTGATGAAATGCAATTAAATTGGCCATAAATTTCCAAACTTGTATAATTTTAGGAACTTGGAAGAAAACAATAATAATCATGACGAATTTTTCGTTATAAGTCAGCGTTTGTATCAAAATATAACCAGTTACGAGCAGATATAATTTTAGTGACCCATTTTCAACGTGCTCAACGAAATTCCGCCAGCTACACATCAAAACATAGCTTTATTTATGTGCCGTCATTTATAAAAATATATTTCTTGTTTAATAAATAATTCAAGCTGACTTACTGTGCTGCCAGCGTAAAAGTAATAACAATAAAATTCCAGTCTATTGCATATATATTTTATTTGCATAGTTTCATTACAAACTAAATTATATGTTTTCTATTATATAAAATATTATATAAAATCAGTGCTGATTACAAGAGAGAAAATAAATCATTTTTCTGTTATCTCACATCAGCTCTCAAGATCTCTCAAGACCTCTTCACTCACTCACTCGCTGGTATCTCGTATTCGTTATGTCAAAAGGTTCTATAAGAACATTAAATTTTTATTTTCCTATGCATTTGCCATTTCATCAAGTCGTTACCTGATTTTCCTAGTTTANTATATAAAATCAGTGCTGATTACAAGAGAGAAAATAAATCATTTTTCTGTTATCTCACATCAGCTCTCAAGATCTATCAAGACCTCTTCACTCACTCACTCGCTGGAATCTCGTATTCGTTATGTCAAAAGGTCATTATCTATAAGAACATTAAATTTTTATTTTCCTATGCATTTGCCATTTCATCAAGTCGTTACCTGATTTTCCTAGTTTATAAAAGTGCTTACTGAGAAACATATTTCCTCCATGCATTAGTATCGAAGGTTTTTAACAATTTTTTTGATCTTAGCTGGATAAGAGAGCTGTATTTCGGCCAGAGAGATGCATGAGGAAGTTAGCTTCTTCAACGCAATCTATAGGTACTTTTGTATCTTAATGATGGTTGAAGGTGAAATAGCTTTAACTAAAGAAATTTTCGTTAAATAGATGTCACAAAAGCACTTTTCCGTACCGATAGTAAAATTTTCTCGTAACTTCGATTAACTACAAAAAAATGGCGTGTTGGGAGTGCACCCAGGGAAAGGCAACAAACACCCTTCGAGTGACGGTCTTTTCAGCTGGGACCCGTAGGTGAACGTCATCCCCGAGCATGACAGAAATGAAACCCTAGAATGGAGCGGCGCTGGAATGCAAGGGCGGGGGAATCAGGAGTACCCCGAGAAAGCCCACCGGCTAGCGGCATCGTCCAGCACGATTCCCACATGCACAAATCTGGGAGTTAATCCGCCTGGGAAAGAGCCCGGATCGCCGTGGTGGAAGACGAGCGCCCTGGCCACTACGCCACCGCTGCCTCTGATAAACTTCATAATTAGGTAGTGTCGACTAACGAAAAAACGTGATTTTTTGACGTGACAACGTCTTAAATTAGGTTGGGCTGGGAGTCACTTATGAAAAAGTGTAACGCTCGGTAACGTTACGATGAGTCACCGAACGAGAGAGAGGCCCGCCGAATGCCTTGCGTCTCTCTCCCACTCAACTATGATCGGTCTGCCGCGCGCGCAGCACTACGTTGTCACGTAAAATCTTCGCCCGTAAAACCGACTTTACAGGCAACCATTTTTTTTGTAAATAAACAGTACGTAACTTTGTGGTATTGGATAATATTTTCGTTTTAATACGTATTGTCGAATATTCTCCAGCCCTGTTAACGACTCCGCTCTCTATCAGATCACGCCTTCCAAAGGGTGAATCAACGTGTGCACAGCGTGGAGAGTACGGTTGACATCACACAAAGAACTTAATAATACGCAATTTCAGGCTATTCACTGTAAAGTGAGCTCTTTTGGAAGCTCTCTCATTTGGAATCATAGTCAATAACTTCAGCGTGCCGTGGAATGTACACACTGTGTTTATTACTTACATGGCAATATTTATTTTAAAATGTGGTTAAATAATAAAAAAATTACTAAAAGGGAAAAGTAACTAGGACATCAAAAGTGCTCACTTTACCGTTAACAGCATATAATACCGCTGCTGAAACCGTGAACTAAAGCTTCTCTGACCAGTAACATGTCAAAATGTCGTATGTAAATTTTTTTTTAAAGTGTAACAATTTTTATTACAATATATAATATAAGTTTAATGTATTAGTTTTTTAATTCTTAGAATTGGTATGCTGCCTTTTAAACTTGCAATCGAGTGTCACCTCAAAATCATGTTCTTGTTTTCCTAGATATTCAAAATAGTGTGATTTGTGCAGAGTAAGCAACAAACAAAATATCAGCTATGTTGTAACACATATTTATTTTTATGTTACCTGTATTGTTTCAGACGTAAGGTCCTTTAATTTGACTGTGATTTCGTGTCACAGGAATAAAGGAATCTTACAATACGATGTCCTTCCGCGACCAGTAACAAACGTCGTTCGGGAACAAGCGCATTCCGTCAACGAGCGCCGTATTGATTTTAACCTCAAAACACCATCACACACAAACATTTATCTTTCTGTCTTCAGTCAGAATATAATTTCCTGTCGACATCACTGATACGCAGAAAGAAACGATGTGGCAATCATTGAATCTGCACGGGGCTATAGAAACTGCCTTTTCCATGGGCGAGATTTTCTATTGGTCGGGGAACCGTCAATTGATTCGTCGGTTGGTAAACTAAATTTCACCATTTTATTAGTGAGTAAGGCCATTTTCCTAGCTCACGAGAATGGAGTATGGTAGAAGTGTTGTTTTGAAAAAAAAAACTGAGACTTTCTTTAGAAAGTACGTGGAACATTCAAACACGATTATTAGGACCATTTGCCTTTCACGAAAAGAGTCCACAGGTAAATTTAATCGAAACCACTTCAGCTCAAATCTACTTTAGTGATTGAATGACATAATTTGTTGTTTGTCTCTGCTGGGTACCCGTGAAACACACAAGTTCAATTTCAGAGTTACTTGTTTGTGCCTGGACCAGTCATGTCATAAATTGCCTTCTCACGAAGACACGTGACAAAGAACCAAATGATGCTGTAGGGTTTCGAAGTATGCCCTACGCGCAAATTTTTTCCGCCCAAAAACACATTGGTTTTTGTGTTCCTTTGTCTGCCACCAGGCAATACCTTTGTCTTGAGACCAACCGTTCTCCGTAAGTAGCNACATTGGTTTTTGTGTTCCTTTGTCTGCCACCAGGCAATACCTTTGTCTTGAGACCAACCGTTCTCCGTAAGTAGCGCAATGAACTCGCTCACAGCTCGAGGAGAAATCTTAAATGTAAGATGCTGGAAATGCAAGAGCAACGTTAGGTTAAAGAACACTGCTTCATAAACTCTCGGGGATCGTTGTAGAGATTATGGCGATCCTATGGTTTATCGTTCTCCATGCTGCAGTTGGCAACAGCTGTTAGAACGTTTTTGCTCCATAGAGTCATGTCTACTACCCCCCNCCCCCCAGAAGCCCTTGTAGTTTTAGTCCAGATCTAGTCCGATGGAATTTGTTTTGTTTCCATCTACCCAAAAAAAATTAAAAGACGGTGATTCGACGCTGAAGACGATACGACTAAGCCGGAAAATAATTTGAGGACGTCAACCGAAAGTGGATGAGATGACCTGATATGTGCATCACTCTGAAGGTACACTACACTGAGAGAACAAAAATCTGCTATTGTCTGATTGTTTGGTAATAAATATTTTATACCATTTGCTTCCGTCTTTGTTGAATGACCCTCGGACATAATATGTAATAAACAATGATGGAGGCAAGTGTAAATTTTTTCTGCCTGTACTACGTTAGTTTTCTGGACTGGCACGAGGTATGGCCTTTTCACAGTATCTCACACCGTTTAAATCAATCCTTTGAAGATCCGCCCAATGATTGATGTATTTGGTTGTTTTCCTAACTATCTCTTTTAACTCAAGCATTTAAACACCTATTAAAATTGAGGTATCTGCATGTTCCGTAAAATTAAATGTTTACTTTTTTTTTTCTACATAACTGATATTTAATTTGTAATTAATAAGAAAAAAAAGCATAGGTGTGTTGTTAATGCCTTGTAAGAAATACAAGTTTCATGAAAAATTATTAAATTGATTGCACACAAATGGAGTGCGTTTCCCCTTTGGGTTAATTTTCTAAACTCGTTTAAGCTTAATTTGCAGACGAATAGCCTGCAACAAGAACTTCAGTAGGTTTTCAGAATAGTAGGAATTCAGAAAAGTTGGATCTAACCATGAATGGGCTATATCCGCTTCCATGTGATCGTGAAGTCTTTGTTATGGACGAGTGACCATCGTAAGGTACTGCTGCATTCTCTTCCTATGAGATCTAATTGCTGTTGTCGCCCTTCGTTTCCCTGCGAAACCAAAGAGGCTCATTCGTTCCGCTCATTTTGAAACAGATGGAGTTATGTGTCATGACATGGACTAATCGCGGATAATTGGGAGACTTCTTCAATCCATCTGTTAAAAATAGTCGCTCTCCCAAACTGAATACAAACTAATGGAGCTACTTAGTGATGATATAATGCGGCCAGTGTAAGAGTAGCAAAAGGTTAGGAGCGATATAGTAGGGGTGGCTCGAAATCCTTACGTCGTATTAAAAGTGAAATTTTTAAATGTCTGTCTGTAAACTTATTTAATTCTATTAATTACTGTATTATGCTCACACGAATTATAAACTGGCAAATTTTGCGTTTTCGCTTGAGGGAAACAAGAATAAAGTGATTGGGTTAACGGCAAATATTATTTTGGCAGATGATGTACAGATACAAAATGTAGGAGAGGGTGGAGAAAAACTGGACTTTGAAATTATCGGCTGTTCATGGAAATTTAGGCACTTTAGAAATCAACCTTTCAAAAATGTCTCTTCCTCTACCTGCATACATTTTAACGGGCACACTGAATGTCACGAGCCCAGCAGAGTTGCTAACTACAGAGGGAAGATATTTCCATGTTAAGCGTTGAATTAAAAGTGTAAGGTCATTATTTGTGATTAATGAAATTATTTACTTGGCTTTGTTTTGTTTTTATGGGCATAATATGTAAATCTTAGAAGATTTGTATTACATTTACTTATCTGATAATTTTATAGTTTCACTTGACCGATACAATATTAATTTCACATAGAGTGGAACAATATGCAAAGTGCATACAAGTAGGTCCTCAGCAGGGCTTTCAAAAGTGCTCAGTTTATCGTGAATAGTCTATACCTACGTATACTTATTTTGAAGTACAACGGGCCACGAACATAAAAGTGACGTTACAGAGACAGTAATACCAGCGTAAAATAATGGCTGAAAAAACTCACAGCGGCATCGCTTCTTTAGGAATAGCGGTAGCTCGGGTTCCTCACGGTGGTTTCCCTTCTGTTCTGTTAGCTATTCTATGGCCGTCACAGCGAGCGCGCGGACGTACACGCAAACGCGCAAACCGCTTTTCGGGACGCTACCTCCGCGTGTCGCAAAGCGATACACGGGGCCTGGGTCTTCCGTCCGTTCCGGGACGGGACATGTCGCCAGATGAGGGTTGGTGTTCCCTTCGTCGCGGCATCCGTCACACAAGGCGGCGCATTCAACGCTCTCGACACCGTGAGAGAGAGGGGGCGGGACACGAACGGTTGCATATTGTGTTCGCAACGACCTTCCTCGCAGCTCCTCCCCGACCATCCGAATCAAGAGATCTAGGTTTGCAACAGCTGTAGGGAAGCTCCGGAGCACAGACGGACTGGTCCGTGGCCCCTCCCCCTTCCCCCTCACCAACCCCCAGGTGATTTGTTACACGTGCAGTCTTGATAGTGCAAAGGCTGTGTCCCGTTTCCCACGCCGGGCCGCGCGCCTTCCAAAACGTCCTTCGAGCTCATCATGCAAATTAGACCGTGCTTTCCTGGCCAGTTTAAGGGAATAGGCTGCTAATGTTTAACTGAACGCTTTTTAAAACTCCGCTCAGGATCTACTTTTCCTTCTCACTTTGTATCCTTCCGCCATCTGTAAGGCTATCATAGCCATGAGCCTGGTCACTTTATTTATACACCATCCAAGTGAAACAGCGGGATTGTTAAGAAATGCTTAAACACGGGGGAAAACTTCGGCAGCGTATTTCTGACGAAAATGTAAGACTGAAATGTNGGATTGTTAAGAAATGCTTAAACACGGGGGAAAACTTCGGCAGCGTATTTCTGACGAAAATGTAAGACTGAAATGTGAATACAACTTATCTCGTCAAGCGATTATTAAGGGAGCTGTGCACCACTGAAAAATCCTCATTTAAATTGCCTTACTCTGTATTGTGGTTTTCCTGCCAGCTATGCAACACACGTTCTGTTTCAATGTTTAACATGAACTATCTCACAAACAGTTCACCTGAGAGTGTTCCGACAAGAAAACGTTTTTTTGTTAATTGTTTTAAAAATATTGTAAGAAAGTAATGTTAGAAAGTTTAATGCAAACATAGGATGCCAACAGCCTTTTTTCAAAACGAAGGGCCATGAATTTAACCGATCGCGTTCATAGAGGTGTAAGCCCTCCTTTATTCAAAACACCATTCACCGATTTGTTACTTAATTACAAGTGGTTTCTAATATTTTCAACTAAACGCGTTTTAAAAGTAGAATTTTGTGGGCTCATAGCTCCCTTAATAATCAATTTAGGGGATAAGTCGTCATACTTTACGTCTTATATATTTGTAATNATTTTGTGGGCTCATAGCTCCCTTAATAATCAATTTAGGGGATAAGTCGTCATACTTTACGTCTTATATATTTGTAATAATTTGCCTGCTAAAGTTTATCCCCTTGTTTTAGAAACACCTGTCATATAATAGGCATAAAACAAAAATATAATAACATTAATGGCCTTATATTTAAACATTGCACATTATATAACTTTGAATGTTAAGAACAATTTTCGTTAATCCGCTGCCAACAACCTTACTACGAGCAGTGTACTGTAGCATTTATGTAGAGCATTTTTTCAAAGGCGTGTTTTAAAAGTGCTAACTTTACCGTGAAAAGTCTTCATCGTATTGTTAAAGACAATGTACNATTTTTTCAAAGGCGTGTTTTAAAAGTGCTAACTTTACCGTGAAAAGTCTTCATCGTATTGTTAAAGACAATGTACAATCACGAAACTCTTTCGCGTTAACCTATGACTGAATGAATAATGTTTGACCCGGCGTCACTGTTCGCATTGGCCATTAGAGTACGAGAATTCCCATTGGTGCAACATAAAAGAGTAGCAAATTCACAACCAGACAACTACAATAACAAAAGAAAACATTAGTCGTAGAAACAGTAAAATGAAGTCTATAAATCAGGCATATCCAGAACCTAATGTTAATTAACTTATAGCCATAATAAATTGTTTGGTTGAAATAGGTATAACAGTTCGTTGGATATGTCTAACCAAAAAAATTTCGAAGAACTATATTTTGTAAAATAGAGCATGATTCACTTAAAATCAAAACACGGGTTGTGTCCAATCGTACACAAATTGGACAGTTTTGTTTGTTTTCAATTTTATAAGAGGACAGTAACAATCATAACCCATTAAGTTAGGTTTTAAAATAATTCAGATTTGTCTGAGCCAATGCATGCCATGCTCCTTTGAGCAGAGAGGGGTTGCAGACATTGGGGCGTCCCTTAACATAGGTCTTTAGAGTTCGTTTAAGCAATAGTTCCTATGGCGTTCTATGGGATAATTTCTCACTTACATAGACAACAGTAGTTATAAAATGCCCGTTCAGCACCACCTGGCATCCTGGCGTGGAACCGGGGCACCACGGTGGCCATCATTAGCCTTGATAACCATTAGTAACAAGTTATACACTGAAAAATAAAGGGGTATACAATTGTACAGATAACAAGATGTATGTAGTTGCAGGTTACACTAAAAAATATACGTATTCATATAAATAAACACTGTCAGCCTAATGCAAGGGTTGGGGAACCAAGCGCANGGTTACACTAAAAAATATACGTATTCATATAAATAAACACTGTCAGCCTAATGCAAGGGTTGGGGAACCAAGCGCAAAATATATGAAATCGTCCCTTACATGAAAAATCAGTCATGTAACAAACTATTAAGTACTATCATATATGAAAACACATCACGAGCCTGATGTCATAACGAGGAACAATAAATAGAGCCACAATTCATAATAGTGACATCAGTGTTGCTATCATGCCAAGAAGATTAGTAACAGCTAGAATACTCGCCGACATGAGAAAGAACGAATGATAACATGGGCCAACCGCAAAAATGATTACTATGCGTCATGTGCGATACACACTACGCGACTTGAAAAGACTGTGTTACTTTGCTTGTCACAAAATAAAATATATATTTTAAACCATTAGTCTTACAAGAGAGACGACACTGCTGCGTGCCAATGCAAACATAAATTTAAAAAAACAATTATAATAACAAATATATAAGCATTTAAAAGCCAGTGTATATTGTGCAAGCATCGAGTAGTGTACATAATTTTAGTCGAAAAAAAATTCATTTTGCGAAGTTGAGAAGCACAGGTGCCATAAGGTCAAGACTGCTTGCTACACACTGATTCAAACAAATTTAGAAACACAACATAAAAGAAAAGCCGTTATAAACATTTACCAACAAGCACAATTGCATATTATAAATGCATGTCCCTTTACAAGAGGAATTCGGTTATACAGTACAAGGTAAAAATTTATTTCGTTTAAAAACATCAAGCTGTAAATATAATTTTTCTTTAATATAGCGCTTCGAATAAACTGGTGTTGGTAGAGAATATCGCTTCTGTCCACCCTACTAACTTTTAGGCCTATGAAAACAGCTTGTACCACAATACATCGCTCAGAAAGTTTTTCTCTCGTCGAGAATACATAGTGTAAATGGCGGGATTCTGTTCTAGTGGTCAGATAATTTGATCAGCTATCATGGTATATGGCTAGATTAAATCATTTGCAGCACTCGACAAAGATACCGAGCTTGCATACCTACCTAAAGAATTCCTTCTCGCATATGCACAATACGAAATAAAATCCGTCTACATACACCTACCTGTCTATCTGCAACAGGACGAAGAGATTCGTAGCTGTCTCCCATGCCTGGAAAATTTTAGAGGTAGTGATACCGATAGAGCCACGCCATATTCTAGGAGTTGGTGTAAGACACATCGGGAGCGAGCAGCATCAGTAAAATAAAAACAAGGAACCTCCAACACTGATATATGAAAGAGTGTAAAGAAGTTGAGAGGCCGAATTGTCAACTTAGCAGGCTCGACTGTGATTGACGTGATAAGTTAACATATTACTGTCCAGAAACAATGCTTATGTCTGCACTACACAGCAAGCAATCATCTACTGATACAGCCAGAGATGGGCAACGCAAACTAGCATGCAGTGTGAGGAGTATACAGCGAGCATCAAGTTAAAATGGATGCCGTTTCGTTGACTAGCACAGTGTTGGAAAGCATATCGTTACGACTACATTAATCTACACGATTGTGTACTATGCTACAATATGAATATGAAATCAATAGTTGAAGACTTACCATCTGTAACACAGTTGACATTGTCAACAGCAAGGAGCCGTGATGAGTCGCTACAAGCATTACAGTATCAATGCTACTATTGTGGAAATACTTTNCATTGTCAACAGCAAGGAGCCGTGATGAGTCGCTACAAGCATTACAGTATCAATGCTACTATTGTGGAAATACTTTTAGTACAAGTAGTAATGTACACCGACATTAAAGATGCCACTGCATGTTCAGCGCAGCATACAAGGTGTTCGTTCCACTGTGATAATGGCGATGCTGTGTTTACCAGCATTTATTTCCTGTGTAAGCATAATTAGACATGCAAAGATAATGTTCGCAGGCTAGACAGCGATCGAACTGGTAAGGTAAAATATTTCAGTCCACAAACCATCTGACGTTTGCACCACACAGCCAGAAGTAGATATCTTCTGAGGCAACCCGAAACAGGCAACACAAACTATCATACAGTATGAACAATATACAAGTGAGCATCATGTAAATATGGATGTCATTTCACCAGCGAGCATGGAGGTGGAAAACAGATCACTACAACTAAATTCATCTATTGCATTCGTGTACTCTGCTACAATATGAAGATGGAATCAATGATTGAAGACACATCTGTAACACCATCAGCATCTAAAAAAGCAAGCGTCCCTGAATTGTCGCTACAAGCATTCCGAAAACAGTGTAACCACTGCGATCGCATACTCTGGTACAATATGTAGATGGGAACCTTGGTTAAAGACATACCATCTTTAACACCGTCAGCATCGACAACATATGTGATACATGATGCAAATACAGCAGCATCTCAGCCACCATACCGTTATATTTTAACGCAGCGCTCTTAGCCATGAGCCATACCGCGCTTCGGCCGCCCACTCGGCAGGGCAGAAGGGTCACGCCTTCTCATCGCAGATGTCCGAGCCATTCACCTGAGGTAACCAAATCTAAAGTCCTCACTTGATGCACAAGTACGGTCGAAAGCACCCTTCTACAAGGTTCTGACACCCTCGTACTCAGACACCAAGCGCGTGGTCTGGCTGGGGTACTACCCGGACCCCTAGTGTCTCTCCAGGACACAACCGGAACAGGTTGCCGCTCACCGCCCGGTACTTCTTGAAGAGGGGGAATCTCTTCAGACCTCCTCCAGCATACAGAGTTAACCACTGCCAGCACGAGTCCAAACTCTAGTGATTGGTACACCAGAGAGAACCTCTGGTGAGGCCAACCCGATCAGACTATGATCCCACTTATTTTCCATGGCACGAATGGGTTTACGGTTACCCGACCACCCCACCAATGCTCTGCATGCCAACCGGAAGGGCGGAGTACGGCTTGCTTGGAGTGGCATACGTCCTAGATTTATCGGGGATGCCGAAAGCAGCCCTCGCTCTGAATTAGAAGAATTTTCAGCGGATTCACTCAAATGTCTTCCTGCTGTCATCACAGCCTCTAAGCCATCGGCACCACTTCCTACCACTAGCATTACAGTTGGAGGAGCCGTCATCGGGCATTGACCATTATCAAACACGGGATTTTTTTCACACAGGAAATTCCTGTCTTGGGTCCCAGCAGCCTGAGTGCCAAGTGGTCCAACACCCCGCCAAGTGGTCGAGCCTAGGTACTATCGGCGCAAGCCAGCATGGAAGATACCCCTTACCAGCCACGATAAAACTGGTTCCCATAGGGATACGGGTGGCGGAGCCCAATTTGCAAAGCACACGGTTGGCACTGGCAGCCATGGATCGCCATGAGTGGACATAGTCTACTGTTTGCCGCCGGGAGGGGAGATCAGCTGGCGCTACGGTGCTGTGTATTACAAACTATAATTATTGCAATATGTTTTGGATTCTTCCCCTGGCTTGGATACCCACACATCACTGCAGTTTACTTGAATTGTCCGAGCTGAGATGATCCATAACCATTTACTCTCCAACCTCATCAGTATTTTCCATTCAACAAATTAAAAAATAAAGTTTTTATAGTTTTTCCAGTTCTCTTTAAATGTGAATCGAATAAATGGAATTTACTACATAGGTCTGAATATTTTTCTCTTTATGTAAATTTTCAACGGTCCTGCCAATTCAGTCTCTTGGTATGATTCCATGGAACGTTACATGAAAATGCCCTTAATTATATTTTCTGTCTAATTTATCAGGAAATACATTTAATTTTATTGTTCTGACGAAGTAGAGGTTATTTTTATCTAATTATTGAGATATGTATAACTCTGTGCTGCTGGGTGCGAATGGCTGGTTACAAAAAACACGTTGTTTCATACTGCTATATAATAATTTTTTTACAAATTGAAATCAAAGAGTTTCTTTATTTTTAGTTGCATTATAAGTTGTGAAGTTGCACTGTATTACCAGTTATAATTTTTAATGTTTGACCCTCGTGAGTATACATTCCTCCGGTTGCAGTTTATTCCACTTTGGGATAAGTAATCCTCGTTGGTTATTTGTGAAAATCAATGCAACTCTGGAGGTCCTTTGCATTCCACTGCTACCTCCGGAGAAATTTTCAAGGGTAGCAAAAGTAGGTAGCTCACGGCAAGTCAAAAGAAACGGTTTATTTTATTTCTTTTGTTCCCGTTTTAGACTTTGTTAAATGTTTCCTCCCCACTTCTAAAACTGTGTACAGCTTATTACAGTAAACCAAATTTATCTTGTGCTGTTATGAGAATGCAAATTTACCTTGAACTATTTACAGTAAATTATAGTTGCTTCCACCACTGACGGGTAAGAAACCAGAAGTTAACATAGGCTGTTTGCTGTTAATGGAGCACTGTTAGACTTAACCCTTTAAAAATCGCCTGAATTGAACTTCATATATTTTAACGGAAAATTACTGAAATACCCCGTAAAGTAGGTAAAATGGTAGGTAGAGTACTTCCATTTATTAATGTTGTATTAAAAGCGTCACGTTTAAATTTGAGAACACTCACTTTATATGATAGAGTCTTTAATGAAAATAAAAATTAAAAAAGTAGTTTCACTAACATATTAAATTTTTTAGTTATTACAAATAAAATGTTTGAGTCCATGGCAAAAGTTAATGTTACTTATGGCGGAATGGCACAAAATGAAATGAAAAATAGATCCTATGTAGGGATTTGTATTGTTCTAATAAGGTATTCAGATTTGACTACTGAAACAAAACCCAATACTGGACATTTCTTGCCACTGCGTGATATCAAATTCAATTCCAGCACTTTGGGCTAGGACTTACATCCAATGCTAATTACTTTCAAGCTGTACTGTATATTGATCGCAACGATAACTGTAGGCATGAAATGCCTCAAAAAGTGATATTCGGGCCCAGATTATTCTGACTGGTGACTTTTAGAATGCAATAGGGACGTCGCGAGAATCGGAGAATGTCATTAGGAACAGGGCAATTAGACGGCTATTAGTTTGAGAGCCCGGATAATGTTGAGAGCGATCAACGTCACGATGCAGTGATCAATATGGCATTAGACCGTAGAATAATCAATGCGAAGTTCGTGTACGTGAATGGTACACTGTTAAGTTGTAAAATTGCCTTCTCCTCTCTAGAGCTGGAAAAACGGTCCACTCAAATTTAAGTACACATTTTTTTTACTTGGCAAATACCGATGAGTTAATTGTTGCACTATTGCAATTGCCATTCCAATCTTCTTTTAGAATAAAAACAATAAATATTAAATTTTAAAAAAATTACCAGTGAATGCACTATTCTTACCATTAATATTTATTTCAGTGAAAAAAAAACCGTTGAACAATAATTTGTGAGATAAGTCAGTTTGGATGGTAGGAGTTATGAAGTTCTTTTGTGATCAACCGAGAGCACACGAACGCATTGAACACTCCTGGGACACGCATAATACGTCAGTTTACAATCGTCCACAACCTCCACAAACAGTTTCAGATCTTATAAGAGCTGC
This sequence comes from Clitarchus hookeri, assembly GCA_002778355.1. Classification (NCBI taxonomy): domain Eukaryota; kingdom Metazoa; phylum Arthropoda; class Insecta; order Phasmatodea; family Phasmatidae; genus Clitarchus; species Clitarchus hookeri. The sequence goes on from NQII01008313.1 coordinate 39,196, forward strand.
CCAGATGGAATGGGACCTCGTTCGGAAGATTACCTCAACAGTGCACATGGATGCTATAAGCGGTATTAAGCTGCAGTGGAAAGAAAGAAACCCTCCCTAGTCAGAAACAACATTATGTTAATTTTGTTGATCTTTCGTGTTTATTTGTCTGTGATATTGGAAAAATGTTTTTTTTATGTGAGAAACACTTTGAATTTCACGTTTTGTATCGGTACCGTTGCTAATTTCTAATTGCTCTGATACTCCTTACTTTTTACATTCTGTATGTATATTCCAAACGTTTAGTTAGGGGTTTATATATATAAAATTATATTGATATTCTGCATAAGAAAATAATATTCGATTAAAAAAACCACTAAATAAATCTACGGTTATTAGTTAATTTTCAACTCTTATGTCGTGATTAATATATGAAGAATTTGCTCTCAGGAATATGAATAGCATTCATTCGATTCACTACAGGCAAACAAAAATTTTGTCTCACGTAAAAGAAAACGAAACGAAAAGAATAAAATTAAGTTGCTAACATGTAAATAATACTTATGCCGTGGTTTAATTTGGATAAATTAAATTGTTTTATTATTATATTACATTACATAATAATATTTGTCGTAGTTACCACTTTAAAAACGCAAAAGCTGAAATTTAACTTTTCTTTAGTTATCAATGTTATACTGAATATCAAATTAGCGGTTGTGTTGATATAATAATACAAGAGGAACTAATTTTTTCCCTGGAAATATTTCAAAGAATTGAAATTGTATAATGTATTTAATCACTATAAATTTTCAATTTAAGATTTTATGGTCGAGAGCAAGGTCAGTGTGTTTTTGAGTTGATGCGCCAAATTCGAATCTAATGTAAATGGCGGTTCCACTGCAAATTTACTGAAAAATTCAACAAATCATAAATTTACTTAACGGCATAATTAACGCATGTCATGATTATAAAATAAATAGTTTCAAAGAACAATGTATTTACTTTAAATATTTTTAGATATAAACAGTTTATATTCAATTTCCAAATTAATGCTTGGAATGAATAAGTGGTATAGAAGTAAAATTATAGATTTACATTACGTAATTTTCTGCAGACGAGGAGGTTGCCATTACATACCAACCTTTATCTCAAAATCTGGATATCTGTAACTTGAAAGTGAGACATTTAATTAAAAAAATAACAGAACTATATTAAATAATTTTGCAGACTTAATTTCGTGACCGCCTAGGAAATACAATGACGAACGTGACGCAACTTAAAAAGAATGTGATGTATTTAGCAGTAAGCGGCACATAAGTGTATGATATTTTTTCATTAAGAATTCTATAATCACACATGCAACAGTACAGAGTTTTATGTTTTTTTTTTAAGAAAAATGCTTGATCTTGCTTGTGGCCTAGAGTCTGGGATTATTTCACGGTAGTTGAAGGAGGACAAACTGTAATATTTGGAGCATTAACGACGGTAACTTTTATTTAGAGATCCGGTTGTGGGAACATAAACACGTTATTAAAGTTCAGCAACTACTCATATGCACCGTGTGAAAATGGAGGATACTTACACCGAAGTTGGGTTAAGAAGGAAAAATTAATAAAGAAAATATACGGATAATTTTTATACCATGGCCAAACCGTTTATAGTCAGCTCTGGCCTATGAATCAAGCGTTTGATCATTGTGTGGGACACAGCGTCAAATACACCGTAGTGCTCTAAAGTATAAAGTAAATAATGCAATATAAGTTCCACGTGCGGTACATAATGTAATGGCAGTACACTTTAATACGTACAATTACAACGGCCGGACGAGCGGCCCACAATAGGGGATGCACAGCACTTCTTTAGACGGGCGGTGTTTACATCAGATGTTCGAGATGCTCACAGTCCATTCGCTGGCATGCCGCCTCACGCCGCAGAATATCATCCTGCACTACATTCAGCATCTCATAAACTGAAACAAACACGGCAGGATTCGCCACCGTATCTGCAATATCGTTCGGCGTTTGCTGTAGGCAAGTTAGTTGAGGTGACGCCACAGGAAGCAGTCTAAGGGACAGAGGTTTGGCGAACATGCAGGCCGCGGTAGAGCGCAATTGCATCCTCTCCACTTACCAAATGGCATAAGCATTACGGGTTCACTATCTTCTTCTTATGGTTGGAGCGGTGTTCCACGCCCGATTATACGCCAGATTTATTGAGCTGCTGCAACCAAACGGTTGGCAATGGACAACATGAAGCGTATATTTTCTTCGCAGTTTTTGGTTCTCTACGCAATATCGGATCCACATTCCGTCATTTCTTATAAGTCGTATAATTCGGCCCGTAAGTTGCTATAAGAAATTGTGTGTAACCGCAAACGTTATTTATATCTGGAAGGAAAGAAAATGTAACCAATTTCTGGCGGTTTTATCCAAATCAGAGAATACTGGGTGAACAATTTGCCAGAACATTTAGAAATATTATTTTACAGGCAACCTAAAAATATACATGATGTCTGCGGGAGGAAAATTTACACAATAACATTATTTTGAGTAACCGTCCCGAAGTGTTGTGATTTTGAGTAAATTCCACTTACAACCAATCTTCGAGAGAATATAACCTATTTAAACTTAACTTTGTGTTCAGGCAGTATCTAATAAAACCATAAAATTGGTCTCCATGGAGCCTCTTTTGTCCACCGTTTTGTAAGATAGCACCACATGAAGTAATGCAGTTTGTATTTAATATCTACGCTAAAATTTAACAGATTCCTGCAAATCAAGTATTACTGCAATAGACGACGTAAACTGGTAATTTTTTATTGTGAGTCAGTCAGTTGTTTTCAAAATGGTGGCCACATATACATTAACCTTCAAATGGTGTATAGTCGAAACCATGAAAACATTTCGAACTTAACTTTGTATGGTGGCAGTAGCTATGACAATAGACTTATGTGCTAATAAATAATCCTTTTGTCTTCCATTTTTTAAAATCGTTAAAATAAAAATGCATTTTTTTGTCATATCTCGAGAACCGATCGTCCGAATACCACCAAATTATTTACGCAAGTAATTCTACAGTAGGGCATGTAAATTTGCATTTATTACGTGCGGCGCGGTGGTAGATTTTCAAATGGTGTTAATATAAATAATTTAAGTAAGTATATTAAATTTATTAAACAATTCAAATAACATTAAACCGAATTTTAAACACTAACGCTTTTCTTTATAAGCATCGATTTTGCATACATAGATTCTGTTTTGACGGCATTTTTTAAATAGTGTCAGGTTTTAAATGATAATTTTTTGTCATATTTCCTGAACCATTAAACAAACTTCTACCAAATTACGCACATCAGTAGACCTATATAATTTAAACATATATTATTTAAGTGGTGCAAAACAGTGCTTTCAAAACAGTATTTTACCAAACTTTTTATGCTATGCTGAAAGTGTGTATATATTCATATATACGTATATTAGAAGCATCGTATAGAGGAACTCTTTTATAGGCAATCTTGAAATATAGCACCAAATAAGTTAATAAAGATTGTATGCCATAACTCAGGACACAATCCACCGATTTCCACCAAAGTCTTTACACAATAGCGTGATGTGTTTTAAGCGGCTCAGACATCAGACATTTATTTTAAAAATAATAACAACATAAATATTTCAGGTTAGTAAACTATATCATTCTCAACATTAGACTAATTACATGCGAAGTTTATACTAATTATACTACATCCGTAATGAAGTTGATTGCACCCTAGATTATGGGGCTAGGTCTCGTGTGTTCGATTCCCGGTTAAGACATCTGTGTATTTTCGATTGTGGCAATACTGTTGCATATTTTTTTTTGTTATACCTCAGATGATATTGCTGTCAATGTGACGTCAAGTCCTACCTGCCATCTAATATTCTAAGAATTTCATAAAAAATTATCTTTAGTCATGTGCGTTTTTTAGTTATATCAGTAGGTTTTTGATTTTAATTCAGTGTTTTCACGTTTTCATAATTTTCCAATATCTACGTCACGATTCCTGAACGGCTAATGGGTCGCTTCTGTTTTACATTTGTTTAACAATTAAATGTTTTAAAATTCTACCGACTGTTTGTTTAACACACGCAGAGATTAATCGCCAAGGAATACCATTTGCAGAAAAATTAACAAAATTTCATATTAATTGCATATATTTTCATGGNCAGAGATTAATCGCCAAGGAATACCATTTGCAGAAAAATTAACAAAATTTCATATTAATTGCATATATTTTCATGCCTTTATTAAGTTGGAATCATAATTTAGTTAGCAGAAAGAGTGGCGACTGTAGTAAAGAGGATTATTTTTTTGCTACNCTTTATTAAGTTGGAATCATAATTTAGTTAGCAGAAAGAGTGGCGACTGTAGTAAAGAGGATTATTTTTTTGCTACAGAAAACCGACACGTAATTGCTGAGGAAACTTTGAAGGCGTTAGGGAACTAGGAAGCCCAACGGTGTCATGTTATAAAGTTTCTCTCGTGCGACAACACCCAGAAGAGTTGAACAAGATGAATTTACTCGTTTCTACGACCGTTTTCTCACACTACATGACAAGTCGTAAATGACCTCGGAGAAGATGATCAGGAGTGAGAACGGAGTGTGTTGAGTTTGCGAACTAATGTTTGTCTACATTCAAGTCACATTCGGAAACATTATAAAGTTAACGAGACACGTGTTTCCTCCAGCTCCAACTCAGGTTTCAGACAACCATCTTTTCTAGCTCAAAAACAAATTAAGTTAACTGCAGACAATTATATTTTTTGATAATTTATTTACTCAGTCTTACCAAATATCTTAACTATTTCGGTCCTTCGCATTTAAGAAATAGGAAATTTCTGTTGACAGAACGTTAGTCTTAATTTGAAATTTTATTGAGCGACAGTGGAAATAACATCATTAGGTCTCAGTTTGACAGAAATAATCATCTTGGATTAAACTATGAGGGAAAATTTTTTAGTTCTTAATAGATCAATGATGTGACATCAAATATTTCTGAAATAATTAACTAATCAAATTTCTCTCCAAAAATTTTTGTAGTGAGAAAACTTTTGGATATTGGTTAATTTAGCATCTGTTAGAATTAAGTTTATTTATTTTTGTCTTAAGTTATTATTTATCAAATAGAAAATTGATTGTAAAATAATGGATGTGATGTGCTATTGATAAGTATATGTAAAAATGTGATCTTTGGAGATAATAACTTTTCCCTGATAAAATTATTTACACTGTTCCCCATTTCACATTTTACTACAAACATTGCAGCAAAAGTTTATTGCAGTTAATTGTATACCTTGCATATCATATTCAAGGCATAACTATACCATAAATTAATAAAACTAAATATATTTAATTGTATGAGGGCCGAGAAAAATATGTGGTATTTCTGCTTTAACAAATTTTTCAATTTTAAATAAGGTTTTTGCCAGTTTAAAAGTTTTATTTGAATAGTTGGTGCTCTACATATATGTTGGAACACATTTTTAAAACATAAACTTATGAAGCTTAAGAAAGTATTGATTGTTGCATTTATATTCGCAGAATAATTTACCTATACTTCTTTATTTTTTAGGCCGACTTTCGACTTTCATTTACGTATGAGAAATAAATTATTTACATTTAAACAGAAATTTCGCAGTGTTACTATATTATCTTACATGTAGCTGAATAAAATACTATTACGTAATTTGAAAAATATTCTAACATTATAAAGAAATATTTTAGACCGTTTCACTTAAAAATGGCATAGTAATTTAACGCAGAAAAGTTTATTTTTTCCATAAATCATAAGACATTATTGCGAAGATACCCGTATGTTATATAGAAGGTTGATGTGTTTTGGCGAAAATTATGCTTTGGAGATTCTCTATTCCAGCGAGTAGAGTTTTTATTTCAAATAATAGCGAGCTTGCTCATTTATGTTAATAATATAAAACATATTGAATTATGAATATTTTATAAATATTTAACAAAGCATTATTTAGAGTCGACATTCACCGGAGGAGCTTTCATATTACTTAATTACTGTTAAAAAATACTGAGTCACACCTCCCTAAAATATTGCACAAATAATCCCACACTGCTCTCTTTAACGAAGGTATATTTGGGTTGGTATTGTGGCCTTCGGAACATCGATTTATCGGTTATATCCTGGAGCATTTTGTTAGGTTGGATACCATTGCGACAACAGAGATATCCCAACGTGTCACAAAGCAACATATCACGGGCAAATGAAGCAATTCGTAAATCGATTACTGGCTGACGGAGAGATATCTGCTCTGCAGCAACTTCTTATAAAACAACTACCCTAGTTTCTGCGAGTTTACTGCCGCTAGCCTGTTGCAATCTTCTGTGTGGGGGTTTCTTCGAGTGGTTTGATAAGCTCGGGCTTTTCCAAGCAGTAACAAAGTTTCAAATGCATTGCTTTAACACGTAACTAATGTAATGAAATTTTTCACCTTACTCATCAAGAAATGTACATATTTTTTTTTAAACAACACGCAAAAATTAATTTTATTCCGGACTGATGCCGATATTCACGACAAGGTGTCAGACCATCATAGGAGGGACTTTAGCCAACCCTGACTGAGGCGAACTCACACTGCAGAACGGCTGTGCCTTTCCTGCAGCGATTTGCATTTTTTTCCCCCAGTGTTCCTGTACATACTGCACTAATTTTATTATTTTCCCAATATGAAGCCATTGTATGTCTATGCAATGCTTAACTTGGTGAATTATATCATTTCCAAATATTTTTCTTACTTGGTTTGTAATCATTGAGTTTGGCTTGGTAGGTCACTAAAACGTAAAAATGTTAAGTTTAGGAAATATTCAAACGCGAACTACGGTCAGCATTTTTAACTAAAATACCAAGTTCTTAAAACGTTTTAAGCCTGTAACGGTTTAAAGTAAGTTTCCAACGGTTTTCGTTTCTAGAATGAAATAAAATCTACATACTTCAGCTGCGTCGCGCTTACAGACTAATAAAAAGCGCACACTGTGTCATATCTCATGAGAGAGATGCAACTGGGCAAGAATGGTGGGAAATACCTGGGAATATTACGCGTACTTATTCGTTTGCGGTATTCGATAGAAAATCACTATATAGCGCTGTCGATGTACAGTGCTCACATAAAGTTGACCTGGCCAGGTTACTAAGCTGATATGAACTGTATAGAGAGTGTGTGGACCTTCCTCAAACGAACCATTTAAAACCGCGCACAAATACCAATAATCACCCACGCCCTAAAAACCGCCGCAATTGGGAATGGGACAATTTGCTTCAGTAAATCCTTAATGATCTTGTTTTTGGTACGCCTCGTTGTATACAAGAGTGTCTCAGGAATCGTTTAGGTCCTACACGTTATTGTTAACACATCTGAGAGGACCTTTTTTATATTTAAACTGATGAGGTTCCTATGTTTATGATGTTTATCAGTTTATGCTTTTTGTTTGTTTTGTACTAAATTGACTTAAACGAGTATTGCGTTTTTTCCACTTCATGTGTTATTAGGTATATAGCATAAAATGTAAACTACTTTTATTCAATATAACATCCTGGGTTCTGTTATATGCAAAACATTTTTGTCAGACTTGTAAAAGTCAATAACGTCGGAGAGGCTAGATATCTTAAATAAAACCGCACTGCAATGGTCACGAATGATCTTCAATATAATTATTGTAAACTGTCAACTTGAATAGAAACTGTGTTTTCCTTCATCTATCTAAGGTCGTACTGCCGCTGCTATTTCTAACAAGTTGATAATTCGTACTGTGATTTGTTCGGCATTCCTGAAGTCGTAACTTACTAAACAAGCACTTGTCAATGTTTATGGAAGGCAGCAAATTAAAAATTACAAATTAAACATTCTTTATTTCATATCCTAAAACTGCATATATGTAATAATGAGTTCAGATAATTCAAATCACAATTGTTAATGTAAATTCCTCAACTGTATCATACCAGACTTCATCTACAACGTCCTCTCGTATTTAGCGTTTTGTTGATGGACATGACCAGCACAAATAAAAATTGAGACTGCCTTGTAATCTCGTTGTTTCTGTGAGAATCACGGGAAAACAAATTGATAATATTCCTGAAAGTTTTGAAAACCTCACGGTTCCAAAGTTTTCAGACCCATGTATTTTTTTTCGAAAGTCGTGCTTTATAGTTAACTAATTTATAAATGCTGTTTGCTGCTCAGTCTTTGTTCCAACGTAGTTTGGTTAATATCTCAGTCGTGTCGTTGATTTTTAAAGTTCACGATTTACAGTTTAAACACGCATAGAAATGTTATCATGGAAATTATAAGCCTTTTTTTATAAGTGATTACCACGATTCCAACTGTCGTTGGTTTCAACGGTTTACTCGAAGCCATGCAAATTATTTATCCTCGGATAAGTACTTTCCATATAGAGAAGTTTGTTCAACGCTGGTTTCAGCAGAGAAGCAGAACTACATGTAAGTTTGCGTTACTCCATCGATTAAAAAACTACTTAATTTTTCTTTTGCGTTACTAAAATTATAATTTTTATCAAATGAAAAACATGCTAGAAAACGGATCTACAAACACGATACAAAACATGTACGAGAGACGAACGTTGAGCTAATTGTTGTCTCCTTCTTGTGAGAATAAATGTAACGTTAATTTGTTTCTCAAAGTGAGAAAGTGACACCAAAGTATCCATAACAAAGCAAGGTGCTAATAAGAGAAAAGGATGTTTGTAATTTTAACTTTTCTCGTTTGAAAAAGGTACTTGTACTTCAGTGTATTGCGTTTAACTTTCCTGCTTCTCCCACTTTCAAAAGCAGCTTACGTTGTATCCATATTAAGGATGTTTTTGAACAACATTGACAAATTTCAGCAGGTTATTCCTTACTAAAATTTTTTTATAAATTTATGATATAATTTTGCGCTAAAATGTTTATTATTAAATGTATGCACCCCAAAACCAAATGTAAAAAATTGCTTTTCATATATGTTATTTTAAATTTATTTCGAATAAGCATCAAGTCAGAAAATTGTGTTTTGTATAACATAGGGTCTTCTAGCTCTAGAAATGTGGTTGACAATACCATCCCCCTTTGTGGTGAAAATGGGGGTTGGCGTTACATTTTCGGATGAAACTTTATGACGTCACGCTGTATGAAATATTTTTAAGTCACCGTATGAATCAGCATGTCTAAATAAACAATNGATGAAACTTTATGACGTCACGCTGTATGAAATATTTTTAAGTCACCGTATGAATCAGCATGTCTAAATAAACAATAAAAGGTCATGTCGTTATAACGCTACCAGGTGAACAGTTTTTGAAATATCCATAACGAATTCTCAAAACATAATGTCTGTTGCCTGACAGGTATGCAACACAAAAGACATATTTTATTAATTAATTAATAGTGTATTTTTCATGGGCCACACAGCTCCCTTAAAAATCACCTTAGAGGAAAAGTTTACTTACATATTAGACATACATTTTTGTGAGGAATAATCTGCCGTTATTTGTTGTGATGTTCAAAAATTTTAGTAACTATGTACGTTGGCAAACAGGGGCGATGATAGAAAAATCTGTGTTCTACGAGCAGAAATCGGCGACGAACCAAAATCAATGAGTGCTAAGTACCATCCAATATAAAAAAAGAGGATCATAAAAATATGTGTTATTCTAACAGACTCTCAGAATGCCAACANGCTAAGTACCATCCAATATAAAAAAAGAGGATCATAAAAATATGTGTTATTCTAACAGACTCTCAGAATGCCAACAAATTATACAATTATTATTTTCTTTATAATCCAACGGATGGTACGAAAAAAGACTGCACTCATACGCTTCTGCCATTTAAACATATTCAAAATAACCAATGGTCCACTAATTTGATATGCAGATCAAAGGACCGCAATTGGTACAGCGGATAGACAGCTCCCCTCCCACCACGGAGAACCGGGTTCGATTCCCAGCGAGATCGCTCCCGGATATTCACACACGCGAATCGTGCTATTCCATGGCGTTAGGTGGCAGGTTTTCTCGGAGGTCTCTCGTTAAGAGCCACCCAAACCTCTCAATTGCACTCTATATATACACATTTTGTTACCGCACAGAAATAATGGTAGGCCTTTAATCTTACAGTAATGACATCACTAACGAAGGTAAAAGAAATTTGCTATAGCCCGGGTTTTANGCTAAGTACCATCCAATATAAAAAAAGAGGATCATAAAAATATGTGTTATTCTAACAGACTCTCAGAATGCCAACTAATTATACAATTATTATTTTCTTTATAATCCAACGGATGGTACGAAAAAAGACTGCACTCATACGCTTCTGCCATTTAAACATATTCAAAATAACCAATTGTCCACTAATTTGATATGCAGATCAAAGGACCGCAATTGGTACAGCGGATAGACAGCTCCCCTCCCACTACGGAGAATCGGGTTCGATTCCCAGCGAGATCGCTCCCGGATATTCACACACGCGAATCGTGCTATTCCATGGCGTTAGGCGGCAGGTTTTCTCGGAGGTCTCTCGTTAAGAGCCACCCAAACCTCTCAATTGCACTCTATATATACACATTTTGTTACCGCACAGAAGTAATGGTAGGCCTTTAATCTTACAGTAATGACATCACTAACGAAGGTAAAAGAAATTTGCTATAGCCCGGGTTTTAAAAATCGATGTGTTCTCAGGGGGAAATTTATCACAGCCGAGTGGCTTATTTTAGCAAACGCTTCCCTCTCGTCTGGATTGTAGTAATGAACGTAAAAAATAGTGCAGAGAAAACAGAGCTATGCCTAATTTTTCTGCGTCTATGACAGTAAAATTTCTGGGATGACCAAAAGCGGCTCTGTGATCGCCGGTGTAGGCTTGTGCTAAAGGAGGAAAGGAATCGTTCGAAGACATCGCTCCTTCTCTTAGACAGATGCAAAGTTTTCCAATATCTCTCCCGGGGCTGCGGGGGTGTATAGGTCAGAATACTCGCCTTCTATCAGGGGAAACCTGCTCAATTACTAACGGGGTCTCGCAGTCACACATATCGGAAACGTGGAGGACGTTATAGTTGTTCGGTGAGTTTTCTCGGGATGCTCCTGCTTTACCCGCTCTTGCATTCCACCGCTACTCCATGTTAACCTCATTCCACCTTCACCGTCGATCAATACCACGATGTTAAGCACCAACGGAAACCTACCAAACGATCTCCAATTTTACTCCCAACTTTCTTAACACACAGATGTGAAATATTGGTTTNTATCGGAAACGTGGAGGACGTTATAGTTGTTCGGTGAGTTTTCTCGGGATGCTCCTGCTTTACCCGCTCTTGCATTCCACCGCTACTCCATGTTAACCTCATTCCACCTTCACAGTCGATCAATACCACGATGTTAAGCACCAACGGAAACCTACCAAACGATCTCCAATTTTACTCCCAACTTTCTTAACACACAGATGTGAAATATTGGTTTTCTCATTTCATGTGATATTTGTATTCCCACCCCACTATTATACGTTCCAAAACTATATGTTTTTCACGTAAAATTGATCACTCTTGACAGCTTNTTTGTATTCCCACCCCACTATTATACGTTCCAAAACTATATGTTTTTCACGTAAAATTGATCACTCTTGACAGCTTGGCTTGAGATAGATTTGTACGTAAATTGTACACTGAAGAGCAAAAAAAAAAGAAACTTGTATAGGCGTGCGTATGAAAATAACAGAGGTATGGAACCAATCAGAGTAAGGCGATGCGGTAGGCAGCTAGATCGGTTACTGCTACTACAACGGCACGTTATCAAGATTTAAGTAAGTTTGAACGTGGTGTTATAGTCGGCGCACGAGAGATGGGACATAGCATCTCTGAGGTAGCGATAACATTTTGATGTTCGTGTACAAACATTTCACGAATGTACAGTGAATATCAGGAATCCGGTAGAACATCAAATCTTCAACATAGTTGAGGTCAGAAAAAGATCGTGAAAGAACGGGACAAAGACGACTGACGAGAATCATTAAACGTGACAGACGTGCAATCCTTTCACAAATTGGCGCAGATTGGATTTGTGGACTGCCCTGCAGGATTCATGGTGTGAATTGCCTCCTGCATACTNTTTGGCTCTTCAGTGTACATTCTTCCACATAATGTAAAATTCATGAAATTAATATTGCCATGGGTTAGATGCTACATTCATGCGTCTATCAGGCGGAAATGTACAATTCATATAAATAGTGAATATTTTAATTATTTCAAAATTATTACACTCCTACCTGTTATAAAACTGTTTTCGCAAATGTTTACCCTAACGTGTTTATTTCAATACTAAGACGTGAAACTATTTTCACGCGGTTATTAACATTACTGAGCGTACGCCAGTCAGTGAGCCCATTAAAATAAGCACAGGTAAGGGCAGTGACGTTTTTAAAAAGTTCATTTCAAAAGTCCTCAATGAACTGCGAACAGCCCACATATGTAGTCTTATACAGAGAAACTAGCATCAAACACGTGGAGAAAGCTTCCAAAATTAAGTTGTCAGAAACAGCATTTTTAAGACCTTCTTGCGCAGTTTTCGTAAGAGAAAGGAAAAAAAGTACAGGTGTCTGTAGTTTAATCCACACTGATAGAAGAGCCAGCAAACTGTTTCCTTGTATGGGGCCAAAAATATTTTTAGTTGTCACAACTAAATATTCTGTTGAGTAATTAAAAATTGAAAAGCAGCAAAATTTATTTTGTTCATCTTAGAAAATTCTCGCTTGAATTAACAAAACCTCGGTTTTAAGGCAAAATAAATTAGACTGCCAGCNAAGTGGTGTCTGTAGTTTAATCCACACTGAGAGAAGAGCCAGCAAACTATTTCCTTGTATGGGGTCAAAAATATATTTAGTTGTCACAACTAAATATTCTGTTGATTAATTAAAAATTGAAAAGCAGCAAAATTGATTTTGTTCATCTTAGAAAATTCTCGCTTGAATTAACAAAACCTCGGTTTTAAGGCAAAATAAATTAGACTGCCAGCGAAACATTTGGTTTAATCGACTATGTTTATTTGTTTCGGACAGTCATTTGATTGCATTCGTTCGAAAATACAGCTCGATAGTTCGTTTGTATTTTTGTAGCATTAAGTATAGTAATAATCTTTTTGTGAACTAATTGATGGTTAATAATAGTATAAACATACCAATAAAAAAAATTCAACAAGAAACTAACAAATTTAANGAACTAACAAATTTAAGCATTAAACGTCAAATATTATTAATGTGTGCACGTTGATGAGTTTTTTTGAAATATGTATATTTAAAATCATTCCAATTTCTTCAGTTGTCACTTTAGCTGATGCTGCAAAGGCGTAACCGTCGGGTTCAGCTGATATGGGTTCGATTCTCGGCAGGGGCTCAATCATGTTATATCAATCGAAACAAATCTTAAGTTATACAAACATAATCTTTGTTTGAGGCAAGCAAATAAGAGTAACAAAATAATTTGGTTTCAACCACAAATATTTTATTTCTTCTATATAAACAATTAATTTGTCTGCACCAAACAAATTTTGCTTGATTCATCAAAACTTTTTTTTTCGGTTCATTGGCTTACATCTCGTTTCTTAATATCCTACTGTTACACGTATAATTTACGATTAATTCAGCTTCGCAGGACATCATATCGCAGTCTTGGGTAGACCCGTCGCGATGCGCCCTTACGACCAGACGTTACCTTAGAGGGACTTAATTATTACACTACGCGAGGAGTGTAAGNCATTTGTCTGCACCAAACAAATTTTGCTTGATTCATCAAAACTTTTTTTTTTCGGTTCATTGGCTTACATCTCGTTTCTTAATATCCTACTGTTACACGTATAATTTACGATTAATTCAGCTTCGCAGGACATCATATCGCAGTCTTGGGTGGACCCGTCGCGATGCGCCCTTACGACCAGACGTTACCTTAGAGGGACTTAATTATTACACTACGCGAGGAGTGTAAGTAGTGTTCTTATCTCTCTCTTTCTGTGTATCAAACGAGCAAAGGAGCCTTGGGCAGCTAGGAGCATTAACAGCTCCGCCTGCCCGGTGCTCGGGCTGCCTGCAGTGTGCTTGAAATCCACGTTTATCTAAGAAACTATTAAACGTGCGTCCAACGTGCTGATCTAGGAAAAGAACGTACGCTTCAGACGAGGACTGTAGAATAATTTCAAGACGTCGCGCATATTATAAACACCATTTCAGAGCACTCCAAATTGGTTAAAAAAAACGGCTTTTCCGAAGCGATGTATCTGAAAATGTACAAGTTTTATACACACAAATGTAATCTAGGAAAATGCACTGAACCTTGCTACAGGACTTCACACCCATCAAATTATAGGGTGACCGCTTAAAGTCCCACAAGAACACGTAGCACTACGAGAACACTGCACGTCAGTTCAGAGCTCTGCGCTTAGCGGCGGTGGCGCTCTTGTATGGTTCATTTCATATAAGAAGGCCACATTCTGACATTCAGTAGGTGGCAACTTGAAGTATTCAAAACAAACAACATGCCATTTACAAAATCCTCTATCAGCTGATGCACGAACTAACAAAAGTTTTATATTACCTTATCTATTCTGAGAGCAGTGTCGACGCACATCAGACTAGCAGAAAATACGCTGATAAGAAAGAGTCCGTAGATTAATTAATACATTTTATTTTACGTGGTCATAAAACATCAGTTTTTAGTTTTAGAAACGAAATTTCGTGATAAAATAGTAATGTATAGGTGTTCAAAATGAAATGCATAATAAAACGATCCGTATCCAAATGTAACGGAAAAATCGAAAGTTTCCAGTCTCTCCAGCCATATGCTGCCATCTTGTGACTTACAGGCGCGCCATTTGTTACAACATGCACTTCCATGCTATCTGTTATCCATATCCTGAACTACACCCAAAAATATATTATAGTTTTGTTATTTAAAATAACGTATTTAAGCTCATATACAAATTGTTTTATTTTCCCGCGAGCTCTGTATAATTTTTAAAGTAACATATACTTTGCGTACAGTGTTTACGAACGACCCTACACACATCCCCCAAACTCAGTTTATGAATGCAGCGCCACCCAAGCAGTTCACCAATTGCCGCACGTAGCAGCACCTCCTGGATGTGCTGCCTCGCCACATCAAAGCCTATTCTTGACACATCAGTTGATGGCGAATGGATACATAAACGAAAAGGCGCGGCGATTGTCAACTGTCAAGAATGTGGCCTTCTTATATGGTACACAGTATAGTGCGTGCCAGTGTAGCCCTTACAGCTCTTTTACTTCTCGGCCTCAAACACGGGGGAAAAAAACTCCAAGCAGGCGGGCTCCTTAACACAGAACGGCATACTATAAGAGCCTTAATGTGCAACGCCGTTTATTTCCCAATCCCTTATTAAAGCACAGATCATAACTGTGGCACGTCGACGCATCTAGATCCCTAAGAAAACGTGTCAGCCAGCGGAACTTTGCATGTATTCATGGATGTCGTTTGACACTTTCCGTGTACACTTTCGAGCGGGAGATGGGAAGTAATTCCACTGAAGCGTTACGAATCCATCGGATTGCCGTACACGCTCACCACACTCGCCTAGAAGCACATCCGTCTTTATGACGGCACCTGTCAAGTTGGTTCATGTGGCGCCCGTTACAGAAGTATAAATTAATTAGTTTTCCTAATGGTTGCAAACTTTGCACCTCACGCGGGGATTTAATATCGCTGATTAATACACATTTCCGGCGTTTCCACGAACAAAACTGTATCCAGGCGAACTTCCTCGAAAATGCTTACGTGCATTAAATCCACCATATAGTATAAGGAATTAAATTTGCTAACGTTTCTTCGAAGCTCTGCCATTCGAAGGACAATATTTAATTTTTTTTTATTTGCAGGAAAAATGTTTAAAAATTTTAACTTTTTTGTGATGTAGTGAAGGTACCAAAACTCGCTACCAACTCTGTGTTCTGACTGTAGACTAAATATTAGGTAAAACGATTTTCTGCACGTCCCAAAAATTGATTCAAGAATTTCTATAACAACTTTCAAAATCTCCTTGTTCGTAATAAGTTTATTGTTCATAATAACTCAGCAACAAAATTATAATTATTTAGTGTCTAACAACACGTATATTATTTCCATTTTGTAGTGTACTGTCTCCTACTTATATTCGAGAACATAGATACAGTTTTAAAAATGTTATTAATTTTTGTGAGCCAGTAATTACCTCTAGAGGGCATGTCTCGTTAGGCTTGTTCCTGTTTGTATTCCATGTATTATCTTTCCAAATTCCCCAAGTAATTTTACCCGATGTTCGTGCAGTAAAATATAGTTGATATCGTAATGATTCAGTGCTTACTTCATGGCATGTTAAAATAAAATTAACTTTTCGAAGAGTATATTCGGGTTGCTTTCTATTGTCATGAAGAGCTGTAAATTTTATAAAATAAATTTTTAATTTCATTGAATCGCGTCTACTTTAGAACCATTTTGCGAACCCTAATTATCCGTTGAAGTGTAGCCCTATTCAATTTAGAATAAGAGCACCCATGTTAAATATCTAAGAGATATCCAATTGAATAAATGTTAGAGTTTATTATTTTATTTCACACGAGTGTTACAATTAAAATAAAGCAATTCATAATACTTTAACTTTTTTATTCCGCTAAATGAATTTGTGGGGTGGCGATAGTTTTTCAACAAAAATCATCTTCACTCCATCTTTTAGAATTGATAAATTATTTTGCTATTATTGTAACACCTTTTTTGCACTGTTTTTTTTTAATGTATCATTAACCCACATTGCGGACAGTTTGACCATGATATAGGTGGATGTTTTAAGCTTCAAGAACCTCAGACGATATTAGGTCGTTGTGGTGGCGAATAACCTGTAGCATACTAAGGAATTTAAAATATTTTTTTTGAAGTGAGAATTGCTTAGTTCAAAGCATTAGAATGAATAGCATTTTAGCATATTCATTAACAGTAAATGCTGACTGCGGGAAATCGCAGTACAAAAAATTAAAATCAGATTCCCAAACCCCTAACCCACTCTGAGAATGCTAATATTAACTTTGTGGTTTCGATGGCAACGTATGCTGTAATTAAAGAAAATATACGGCGTTAACACCCGACGATACAATGTAAGAATAGGTCAAATATTAGATAGGACAAAAAGTGAAGCAATGAATCGTGAGCAAACGATAGAAGTATATTACCAGATAGCGAAATAGCGTGTAGTTGCAGTGAGAACATTATTGCAGCATGCATTTATACCAAGAACTTTTGTGTGTATGGTGAAGGGCTAAATACTATAAGCATGGTATGGTACCCAATGACTGTTAAGATCTGTATTTTCAACATTAAAAAACTTAAAAGGACAGCACAAGCAAATTTTAAAAATGCATAATAGTCTCAATCGAAAAAATATTTTTTTTTTTAAGTTTTAAGCTTGTACTTATTAGGACTCGAAAAATATTTTCCATGCATTTGCACCATAGGCAGCGAAATGCAGTACCAACCACTGCTCGTCAAAATACCACCATCGTTTTTTTTAATCCATAGGGGAGATAAAGAGTCATATGCAAATGCTTTGGGGTTAGCACTTCAGTGTAAAGGCACACTGAGGAAGTGCACGAATGCTAATGCTTATTTCTCTTTCCCCATACTTCTATGCTAGCTTTCTATGTGTTTGTTTAGGAACAAGCAAGAAGCATGGTCTTCTTTTTATAATATACGCATGAATTTCAGATTTTGCAATATTTTATGAAGTGAATAAATATATTATTTATTTTAAGGACACCACAGCATAAACAAGTGTATAAAGGCATTGCAAATTACTTATTTTACAAGAATTAATATTTTAACAGTGAATCTTTTTCGCTCTGTCTTTCTCTGGGCACAAGCAGCAGATGGGAGCAGGCATTCAGCAGGGCATCGAGAATCAGCTCATCGGTTATGTAACGTCTGTCCAGCATAACACGACCATGCGAACATGCATGTATGCGCACTCACCCCCTTCATTTATAATATTTGCCCGACTGCTCCAGTTTCCAACATTTCAAGCTTGAGTGCGCCGATGGGAAAAATAAATTTATGATGATTTCACATTGCTTGCTCGTTTCATCCTAGGCTCTGCAGGTATATAAGACTGCCAGATACTTCAGTCATCACAGTTATTCATCTGATGCAAGATCGTTTCTCTCTACTGACCCTCTTAGCTATCAATTCGTAGAAGTTATTTTATGCTGCACTGCTCGCTCGTGATTGGTTGTTAGTCACCTGACAATCGGGCTCAGCAGCTATACAAGGCAGGCAGAATCGCGTTCCATTTCAATTGTTCATCTGACACGACAGGTGACAGATAGTTTTCTCTCTCCTTCTCTTCTTAGCTCTCAATTTGGTAAGTGATTTTACGCCACAATGCTCGCTTGCGATTGGCTGTTGGTCATGTGACAATCGGATTGAGCAGGTTTATAAGGTGGGCAGATTCGCGTAGTGTCTCAGTTCTTCGTCTGATGCGAAAGGTGACAGACCGTCGTCTCTCTCTAAACTTCAAACAACCATTTTGGGAAGTTATGTTGTGTTTGGCTTATCCAACACAGTAGGCATGTTGTAATTGGTCGTGCTTCTGAATACACATACATATTTTCACACCAAAGTAATACTCTGCCCAATTTCACATTCCTACCTAATCCAGCGAACCATTACAGCATATATTCCGTGATATATGAAATGGAGCATTTCTAGCTTTAAATCAAACTTACTGAAACTTATGTTTAGTTTTTTTATACTGGACCATTTATTTAGCTTCCTATGCCATGTGTGTGAAGATAACATATTGCATAGCTCCCAAAACAGTTTTACATATTAATTTCGTTTCTTTTTTTATTTTCTCCTCACAGATCAATATGAAGCATACATTTAATGGTGTGCCTACGACCAGCATTAAGACTTCGTCTTCAGCTGTAAGATTGCTGGCTCCAGCTGGACTGCCTACATTGTCGGCGATGCTTTTCGCTCCACCATCGACTGTATCTGCAAATGCGATACATCAACAACCATGTCGTTTCTGTGATAAAAACTTCGTATTCAACCACGATGCTCAAATGCACGAGAAGTATGGCTGCGCGAAGAATGCAGATCAAACGTCATATAAGTGTGGAAATTGCGACATGACATTTACTAGGAGCGATAGCGTGCAGAGGCACATGAAAACTTGTATGTTTGCAGGACCTTCCCCTGCCAAAATGTGTCTTGTAAAGTCTCCATCGTCATTTAAACCAATAACTCGAGAAGATACTGCATCATCATGTGAGCATCAGCCACGCCCCAGAACCATGACAGGGTATGGGAATGCTAATGCTAATGGTTTCGTGGAAGACGAAACCGCTTTCTGGAGCAATTTGAAGATTATGTCGTGCATAACAAGAGCGGTTCGTCAAAAGATGTTTGTAAATTTTTGGCTCGCATGAAGAAAAATATTGTCAGCCAACTCACTGAAAAAGTACGAGAGCAGGTCGTAATTAAAAGTAATGTGTGGCTTGAGTATGATTATGCGAAATCGAATACTTCAAACGAAGGTACGGTAATATAGCTTTCAAGACTACGAATGTACCTACCTGTGTACGAGACTGGTGAAATAAAAATGTCTATAATTCTTTGTAGGAAAAATATGCGAAGAAGAATGAACGTAGGAGGAACATGGAGCGGGGTGGGTGTTATCAAAAGTTAACCACCTACAGCTCCGAAACAAAAAAACTGGAACCTCTACGTGCCTCATCTGTTATCGAGCTGCCGGCAGCGTTCAAGAAACGAAAGACTGTGATTAACATACAAAACACCAGCGCAAGGACCATATGTGTTTCAAGAGGTCGATTTTGGCATTGTATGTTGTAGGCGAGAACCCGCAGAGAGTCGACTGCCGCTACGAAGCGCTGGAAAAAAAAATGTAGTTTTACAAACCTTGAGTTTCCCACTCTTCTGCACCAAATTAAATTCTTCTTCGAGAAGAACAACACTTCTATATCAGTAAACGTGTACTCGCTCACGGACGCAGAGAAGGTTGTGCCCGTATGCGTGACAGAAGTAGAAAAGAATGAAGACCTGTTGCCAATAACGGACGAAGATTGAAATTCGCATTATACCCACAATATGGACTTTTAGCGCCTTGTGCGTCCCCAGGTATTGGCCCACAAGGATTAAATCCATATTTGTAAGCAATGATTTACATTTTACCATGATCTGCCACGGAATTCCTGTCTGACAGGGCAGCTGTGTTTAGAAGATCACAGGAAATATCATAGTCCACATACTCCAGCGAGAACCGAGATGCCACAGTCAGGGAAGGATGGAAAACCTCCAGCACTGAAATTTGTGAATAACCATCATATGAATAAATTACCAATCGTCGTCTGTGCAGATTTCGAGGCCTTTCTGAAACCGATCCACACCTGCGAACCGGAACCCAATCACTCATACACGTGCGTCTACCAGAGGCATGAGGCGCACAGTTATTGTATTTACATGCAAGTGGATAATAATTTAATTCCTGAATCGCTCACCTCGTCACTGCCTAAACATCCGGTACTATATAGGGGGCTGGATGTGGAGAAGCACTTCATGGAAGCAATAGTGGTTATAGGCAATGCGGTCAAAGATATTTACACCACATTAAAGCAAATGTTGCAGCTTACATCTACTGAAAAGCAAGCTACTCTCGGGCTACGAGATGTTGCTACTGCGAATCGTCGTTCACAGTAGAAAATTTTAAAGTGCGTGATCATGACCACTTCACATGTCAGTACATTGGGCCTGCCTGCTCTTACTGCAATCTGCTGCCCCGAAGAGCGAAGAAACTCTCCGTTTTCTTCCACATTGTGCCAGTATCCCCATTTATCAACTACTTACTGAAATAAGTTAATTAATTTTATTAAAACAAATAAAATTGTCTAAGGTGAGTTGAAAGGTTTCAGCGGCTCTCAACAATGAGGTCTTTAATGCTGATGAGGGTGAAATGAGGTTAGAATGGAAAATCGCTGGAATGCAAGGGCAAGGGAAACAGAAGACCGAGAAAACCCGCTGACCAGCGGCATCGTCCAGCAGGATTTCCACGTGTGAAAATCTTGAGTCACCCGAATGGAGATTGAACCCTGTTCACCGTGGTCGGAGGGGATCAGGCTAACCGCTTAGCCACCGTGGCCCCAAAAGAGTTGGTATGTTGAAAATTCTATTGTAAAAAAAACTAGTTTATCACTGTTAACCATGGCCGCGTTCTGTTACCTTTACAAGGCGAAATATGTGCAGAAATGTAGTCCCGATCCATTTTCACAGGCGCATCTGTTCACCTTATGCGTCACTCTACTTCCAGAAAATCTCACGCATCAACTGCACGAGGCCTGGAGCACAAATTTTTAATGAGCTGATGTCGCCGTGGCGGGAAATTGCCAGAATCGTACGAACCTTTTATTGTGCGTGCTGATTTGAAGGTTATTTAATAGCATCAGCGACCGAGGATGGGAAATGTGTAGTTGATAGTAAACGGGAATCACTTCACCCTAAAAGTGGTCGCAGTTACTGCAGAATAATTAAGACATGGTTGGTATATTATTATTTGTGGCCAGTTAATCTGTTGTGAGAATACCTACAAAGCATCCTGGTAATTAAATAAACAACACTACTCACTACCTCAGCTAATGTACACTTACGCAACGTAACTTGGAGCATGGAATTTGCTCCATTCCCCAGCCCAGCATCAAAGGCATGGAGCATGGGAACAACAACTATCGGGTATGCAGCTGGTCATATCCGTGCAGGGGAAGGAACACAGCACATATGACTGATGCTATTTGGTTGGGGAAGCCAATGTAACTTGCGCTTTACCCCACCTGTGGAAAATATAGGGTAACTTATAGTGTCGTAGTTAATTCCTGCAGGCATAAACTAAAAGGTGCCTAGAAAGTTAAGGGGTTTTTCAATAAGGTAGTCTTTTGATGTTTCACTTAACTGGATAACTATATTGTCTCGAGTTTGAACAAAAACAACATACAGCAACACTTCCGAGTTGTGGTACTGAAATTTGGCTACTCGTATTAACTGGGGCGACTTCGTGGTGGAGTGGGGCTTCTCTGGGCGGCTGGTTGTATACTTAACTCTGCTGTGGCTGCTGGTATCTGGGGATGAGCTACAGCGAAGTGGTAGGCCTTGTAAAAATGCCCGCATTTTGTGTCGTCTCCCCTGGACTGCTCTACTGACGTACTGACGTGACCAGGGGTATGATCCCCCCGGGCAAACACTCTCTGCACGACTGCTCCCTCAAACTCTCTGTGGTAATTGACTGACTCTTGAACTAACCTCTTGGCACGGCAATGAAGAACTGCCCCCTCTGGGCAACAATAAAGAACTGATCGCTTCATCCACCACACAAGGAAGCTTATATGCTCTCTAGGTTCCTTCCCTAACTGTCGGCACGTGTCGCCTAGTTGAGGGAGGGGGTGGTGGGACGAAAACAGAACAATGCCTTTCACAAAACTTGCCCTGGTTCCTTAAGATTGATGGGCAAGGGGGAGGGAATGTGGCACCTTGCCCCTAGCTTACTCTGTCAGCTTTTTCTCCGCGGTGCGTGTCCACATTGTCCTGGGGGTGTTTCCAGCTTTTCAGCTGTTTCTCGGTGCGTATTTTCTGATTTTCGGCGAATTACACATGATTATTTTGTGATATATCGACGCTCAACAAATCTCACGGACTTGCTAGAGTCGAAGGGGGGGAAGGTGGGTGAGAAGGTGTCATTGACACACATCAGTGACAAGTGTGGCTTGTGGAACATGTTGGCTTCTGCTCGACCTTCGTCTGCGGGTATGATGGCTGCCATGTGTCTCTTTATATCCCTACACAGGTAATGCTGGGGGGGTGGGGTGTTGGGATAGTGTCGCTCTAATACGCCAAATGCATCACACGTCAAATCCCCCCTCGTTTTTTCGGCGCTGACACACACTCCGTGCCCAAAATCTCGGGTTTTCGGAATAGTTTTGCCTCTGCAAGCTAACCTAAGCTGTACTCTCTCTGCCTCGCCTCTGGTGTGCTGCCTAGCGCCACGTGTCTTGCTCGCCTGGCTGTCGTGTACTGCGACAGCTGTTACTTCCTCTCTCTATGTCGTTCTCCCTTCGTGGTCATCTTATCTGGCCATTACTCAAGGATCTGCGCCCCCCTGGTTAACAGGCGCACCCCTACCTGTAAAAAGGGCCTAAAAATCCGACTCTGTCGGTAACAAGACAAGGCTTCTATTCTTAAAAAAACTGATGGACTTTTACCTGGGTTCTACTCCTGCCATCGACTGTATGCTACTGCACACTTCTAACTCCTGGTTATTTATTTGAACTCGCAAAATACAAAGGGCTATATACTTCTTGAATTATTTAAACAAATACCTGTAGCCCCACACCTTGGACTCCGTACAGTACACACTAATTTACAGGGTTACACAATTATACAGGGTTACACTACATGACCTTCAAAGTTACCTTAATTGTTCTTCTGTGCTTCGGTTTCCTGGTAAGATGGAAAACCTTCTTGAAGTATGCAAACAACCAATTGGCATAGGGCCTGTCTATTTGCTTAGCTGGCTGCCTGCTTTATGTTTTGGGGACAGGAATTAATTTTATGTTAAAGATGACTGCACAGGTCGTCGAAAAAAAGACTCTTACTGCTAGGCTGATACTCTGTTCAAGGGTTAACACTAATGGCTGGCACTCGGCCAGTTTTTAATAAATGGTATGCCGATAACACACAAAGCACACTGACTCATGTTATATTATACTATTAAGATGACTCTCAGGTCGCGGAAAGAAAAAACTATAATGTAATGTGTCTATCAGCTGTTACCTGCGGCGTTTGGCTTAAGGGCAATGTAAACATAAACTCTTTCTCGGTAAACAAACTTAGAACATGTTCTACTTCGGTTCCCTGCCGAAGGCATATTTGGGTAACTTAGAAATTTAATAAAAGTACACCCAGGCACACTTAAGTGGGGCGTCTCTACATGTCTTTCGGCTGAAGGCCTGACTTCACTGGTCAAACTGTTAACATTATTTTTCACTAGGTTGCGGTGCACTTGGGATGGCTGGCAGGTCGTGTAACTTGACCTAGTTTTCGCAGTGTGTGACATGGATAATCACTTACCCAAAGAGTCTGTTTCTGGCTGTGGGCAGTTTCTTCTTACACCTCGCACTGGGAACCTGGATGCACCTCGGCATCTGCTTGGTGAGGGGGTGAAGGCTGCTTCACTTCCTATCTTGGCGTTGCCAACACTGGACGGCTGCTTTGCAGGCCTGTCCTCGGTTCGTGGCTGCGGATTCCCAGTTTCGTTTCTTGATCGGTGCCCTTCGCTTCTCGCCTACTGTCTATTCTGCATCCGCTTTCTTCTCGCATGCACTCGTTCTTCTTGTCTTCGCTCTCGCCAGTCTGTCTGTCCTTCGCCCGATTGTATTTATTTACACTCATCTTCTCGTCCGTTCTCTTTCCACTCATTTTCCCGTGTGCTTGTACTTTGCTGGACGGTAATCGCGTCTCTGGCGCACGTCTGTAGCGCGCTTCACACTTCGTAATCGCGCCCGGTGCTGTGGAGACATTATCTCTCCGCTCGGTGTTTCTTCTCGGCTGGCGCGCTTCACACTCCTTTATCGCGCCCGGCGTGTATGAAAGGAGATAACGTGCTGCGCTCTATTTCTTATCGATCCGCCCTGCGAGAATGAATACTCAGGTGTACTATCTCTGATAGCGAGTGGCGCCGGGTGTATTATAGTAGATAATGCTTGGGCTGTGTTACTTCTTGACATTCATTGCTGTTGCCCATTATCTCTCTGGCTCGGGTCACTGCCCCTTGACATAGTGACCCACTGCGGTTCATTGGCCCTGTTACTCACATATCTGAGCATTTGATGCCCGATAATCGCGTCTCACCGGTGCTCTATTTACTTTCCTGGCCGCGTGGTTTTTCACCCGTCTGCCTGCCTAATTCTTTCGTCATTGACATTGTTCCTCCTACAGGGCAATTATGACTTAATTTACGATTCGGTTCGGTGCGGAATTTCATCCTTGTCTGCCTACCTCACGTAATTTCCTACTGTCCAGTGGAAATGACGTCGTGTTTTCCCCTACACATGACCGCTCCTCGCTCGCTAAAATTCTCCGCATTTCTTTCTTCTCTACTGTCTGCCTTGCTTCGTCTTCGCCCCTCGCTCTCTCGCTTGCACTCGTTCGCTCGTCCCTCGTCGGCTCTCGAAATATCTCGCCACTTTCACTATCGTCCATCCTGCAATGGTCTGTTGTGGCCTACTTCTCCGTTACCCGCTCCTCGCTATACGTCCTTAGGTCTCCTGCCTGGCTCTCTCGCTTGAACTCGCTCCTATGCTCGTCTTCGGTAATTTCCCGGCTGCCTGCTTCGGTAATTGGGACTCGTAAGATAATATTTCTGGATGCCGCAGGATGTTTAGATAAGACTCCCTGAAGTCTGTGTTCCTCCTTACTAGATCGGTAATCTCGTACGGTTCATCCTGACTAGTGCGGAATATCTGGTATGGGGGGGACCCCTTTCCGCGGGTATACGGGTATAGTCTGGTTATTGATACTATCTATACAGACATATCTGCGCCCCACTGTTGGGAAGCCAAATAACATGACATGGGCTTATCTAGGCCCCACATTGGGCACCAAATTATCTTGATGCTATTTGGTTGGGGAAGCCAATGTAACTTGCGCTTTACCCCACCTGTGGAAAATACAGGGTAACTTATAGTGTCGTAGTTAATTCCTGCAGGCATAGACTAAAAGGTGCCTAGAAAGTTAAGGGGTTTTTCAATAAGGTAGTCTTTTGACGTTTCACTTAACTGGATAACTATATTGTCTCGAGTTTGAACAAAAACAACATACAGAAACACTTTTGAGGTGTGGTACTCAAATTTGGCTACTCGTATTAACTGGGGCGACTTCGTGGTGGGAGGGGGCTTCTCTGGGCGGCTGGTTGTATACTTTACTTTGCTGTGGATGCTGGTATCTGGGGATGAGCTCCAGCAAAGTGGTAGGCCTTGTAAAAATGCCCGCATTTCGTGTTGTCTCCCCTGGCCTGCTCTACTGATGTACTGACGTGGCCAGGGGTCCGATCCGCCCGGGCAAACACTCTCTGCACGACTGCTCCCTCGAACTCTGCGTGGTTATTGACTGACTCTTGAACTAACCTCTCGGCTCAGTAATGAAGAACTGCCCCCTCTGTGCGACAATAAAGAACTGATCGCTTCATCCACCCCGCAAGGAAGCTTATATGCTCTCTAGCTTCCTTCCCGAATTGTCAGCACATGTCGCCTAGTTGGGGGTGGGGGCGGTGGGACGAAAACAGAACAATGCCTTTCACAAAACGTGCCCTTGTTCCTGAAGGTTGGGAAGACAGGGCGGAAGGTGGCACCTTGCCCCTAGCTTACTCTGTCAGCTATTTCTCCGCAGTGCATGTTCACATTGTCCTGGGGGTGTTTCCAGCTTTTCAGCTGTTTCTCGGTGCGTATTTTCTGATTTTCGGCGAATTACACATGATTATTTTGTGATATCTCGGCGCTCAACTAATCTCATGTACTTGCTAGAGCGTAGGGGGTGAAGGTGGGTGGGGGGTGGCATTGACATGCATCAGCGACACGTGTGGCTTGTGGCGCATGTTGGCCTCTGCTTGACCTTTATCTGCGGGTACGACGGCTGCCACG
>NQII01008314.1:8415-66929 GCA_002778355.1 Clitarchus hookeri
AAGCACTTGTTACCGTGTATACCATAATGGCCACGAAAACGAATATCAACAAACCAAATACTAGATTCCTTTTGACTACACGGATTCACGGACATGGAAGAGTTAGGAGTTGGCCAGCATTCTTACTTGTATCCGTACGTTCTCCGCTTCTGCATGCGTCTCATTGTAGATTGAACACAGAGTGTGTTACGTGTTCCACTTCCGTGATCCATATCCGCATCCGTGTCATTGTAGAACGGGCTTAAAGCAGAGCTACTTTGCGTTGTTAAATGCCAGCGCACAGCTCCCATGTATTATATATACGAACTTCTTGAAACGGCCATAGTCAGACTGCCACCATATCACTGTAATTTGAATGCCATATAATATATCTGGAACACTGTCAAGTCTCGTGCAGCTGATAAATATGTATCGTAAAGAGCCGACCAGATAAAAGGGTTTACAGATGAGGCAATAAACATTATTTCAGAATAAGGCTGGAAATCAGCTGTGTCACATGTAAAAAGAGAAGACGCAGAATATTGGAGAAACTATCGTTGCAGGGAAATAAACATTTATAGTAATTGTGGGCGGTGACAGCGATAGTTGCCATGATGACAGTTGTAGTGGTACAATTGTAGTGACAAACTTAAGGTGCAATTTCAGGAGTCGAAGAACATGCATAGAAAACGGCATGTTTTAAACGACAGTGGTTTGATTAACAGTGAAAATGTAAAGTTTCACTGGTGTTTGGAATGATATATAACACAATGTGCATGTTTTCAAGTTGCATCGTCTGAGGCGTCTTANGAGTCGAAGAACATGCATAGAAAACGGCATGTTTTAAACGACAGTGGTTTGATTAACAGTGAAAATTTAAAGTTTCACTGGTGTTTGGAATGATATATAACACAATGTGCATGTTTTCAAGTTGCATCGTCTGAGGCGTCTTATTATGTAAAACAATTCACTCTTTTAGGAGACTGATTCCACGCAACATTTCTGAACAGCTATGCCTTTATTTACATCATCTCCCTTGTCGTAACAGTTTTAATCATGTTTCTGTGGTTCCAGTTTTGCTCCTATCAATTAATAATATTAATAAGAATTTTGTAATATTTTTAGGAAATGTTTTAAATTGTATTTGCATGCATGGCAGTTTATGCATATAAAAAAAGCGTAATTTTAAAATAAAACATGATAACAAGGGTTAAAAAAAAGAGATTTTTTTATACTTTGAACGCAATTTTTACAGCGAATAATTTTTGTAGGTCAGTCAAATTAATTCAAAATATAGTTTACTGTCATTCACGCTCTATCATTCCATGCCAGCACCATCGATCTTACCTGAAGAATGATCGAGTTTATTGACCCATCATGTAACTTATCTCATCATGCTCTGTCATTCCACTTTGGTTTTCTCATATTAATTCCGGTCTCCTTTCACCTGGCGTCCTGGCGGGGACGAGTCTCGTGCTCTGTCATTTCTAAGATTGTTCAAGTTCATTGCCCCATTTTGCAATTTCTCTCATCATGCCCTGTCATTCCACTTTGGTTTTCTCATACTCCTTCTGGTCTCCCTTCACTTGGCGTCCTGGTGGGGACGAGTCTCATGCTCTATCATTCCATCAGCGCGACACGAAGCGAGGCCTGTCCACGCACGCTAGCATAGGGACACAACATGCGCATTGCGCATGCGTCAAGCACATTGTACGCCCACTTATAAGCATAGTTGACTGTAATTCCCGANGACACAACATGCGCATTGCGCATGCGTCAAGCACATTGTACGCCCACTTATAAGCATAGTTGACTGTAATTCCCGAACTGTTTAACATAGAAACAATAAATTCATAACATAGATATCACTCCAGATAACGAAAAGGGCCGCAGGGTCAAGTATTCCCTAAGACTACTTATAAGCATAGTTGGCTATAATTTCCGAATCATTTAAGATTCAACTA
This sequence comes from Clitarchus hookeri, assembly GCA_002778355.1. NCBI lineage: Eukaryota > Metazoa > Arthropoda > Insecta > Phasmatodea > Phasmatidae > Clitarchus > Clitarchus hookeri. The sequence goes on from NQII01008314.1 coordinate 10,359, forward strand.
CTAAATTTATAACATCGACATCACCCCCGACAACGAAAATGGCTGCAGGGTAATGTTTGCCCTAAGCGCACTTATAAGCATAGTTGGCTGTAATTTTCGAACCATTTAATTTAGCTGAATATGGAGCATGCCCTCCATCGTCAGCCACCAAGATCTTATGTTTTTTTCTGCAATTTTAAATTTTTCTAACATTTTACAATTCTATTTGTTTTTAGCAGTAGATTTTGTTCGAGATGGAGGTCGAAGGTCAAGGTCAAGGTCGCATGACATCATCCAAGGTNGCAGTAGATTTTGTTCGAGATGGAGGTCGAAGGTCAAGGTCAAGGTCGCATGACATCATCCAAGGTTAGGTCAAGATTGTATAATGTAATCAAAGGTCAAGGTCATGGTTCATGTTGATGTGAGTGAGTCAAATGAATTTTTTCTGAGTGTTCCCATGATTGTTTTATAAACAAAATATAGGTTTTCCCCTTCATCCCTTGCATAGATGTAGTACGAAATAAAGGCTAAAGGTCAAGGTCAAGGTCGTAAGGCATCACAGTTTCTGCTATTGTGAAGGGAAGGGGGGGGGGCAAATATGTTTCCTCAGAGTGTTCGCATGTTTTTTCTTGTAGGAATAACTATCGCCGTCCCACGCGAGAGCGTGAACAACTTCTCTTCCTTGCAGTAGGAGCCAGTGTAGCTGCCCTGCCAGTGGCAGCGGTGGCTGTTGCCGATGTCCTCACATGTACTATTGTAGCACAGCTCCTCCTTGCTCATTGCGAGCGGGGGCAAATACGTTTTCTCAGATTGTTCGCATGTTTTTCTACATCCTTAAAAAAAAACATACATGTATATANCGGGGGCAAATACGTTTTCTCAGATTGTTCGCATGTTTTTCTACATCCTTAAAAAAAAACATACATGTATATAGTGTTTAAAACGAAATAACGTTTTTATCTCGCCTTGTATAACTGAATTCCTCTCGTAAAGGGAATTGCATGAGTGAATCNCATACATGTATATAGTATTTAAAACGAAATAACGTTTTTATCTCGCCTTGTATAACTGAATTCCTCTCGTAAAGGAAATTGCATGAGTGAATCGGCTGGTCTGCCTGCCACCCTGAAGCATGACTCGACTCACGACTAGTGTATGTACCATCCCTTCGGCTCGATGAGACCTGCACGGTGCCTACACCGCCGGTCGACCACCTGGCTACCTTTCAGTTTCTAAATGTTAATTGATCACACAATGTCGGACAGAGTGGGTGCGTTCCACCGCTAGTGATGTGTGTTGTGAGTGTTGGCTGTAATCTGAATTTGACGGTTTTATTGCGATCGGTCCGTATGGAAATCGTTTGCTCTTCTTTTGTACTGACCAAGACGATCTGGTATTGTCTAGCATCATCGAAAGCAGAGTACAGCNCTCTTCTTTTGTACTGACCAAGACGATCTGGTATTGTCTAGCATCATCGAAAGCAGAGTACAGCACCTGACGCTCATGCAATATGCACTTATAACTAGTTTCCTTTACATTTTATTTATTACATCTGTTTGCATCAGTATGTAGCAGTGTCGNATAACTAGTTTCCTTTACATTTTATTTATTACATCTGTTTGCATCAGTATGTAGCAGTGTCGACCTTACTCTGTCCTAGTATTTTATTTTAGTCTAATGAGACGAATGTTTCTCCATACTTGCGCATTATGCGTTGGTTGGTAGTGGAATTCNTTGATCACACAATGTCGGACAGAGTGGGTGCGTTCCACCGCTAGTGATGTGTGTTGTGAGTGTTGGCTGTAATCTTAATTTGACGGTTTTATTCCGATCTGTTCGTAAGGAAATCGTTTGCTCTTCTTTTGTACTGACCAAGACGATCTGGTATTGTCTAGCATCATCGAAAGCAGAGTACAGCACCTGACGCTCGTGCAATATGCACTTATAACTAGTTTCCTTTACATTTCATTTATTACATATGTTTGCATCAGTATGTAGCAGTGTCGACCTTACTCTGTCATAGTATTTTATTTTAGTCTAATGAGACGAATGTTTCTCCATACTTGCGCATTATGCGTTGGTTGGTAGTGGAATTCGTGTGCATATTGTACGTAGCTCGGTCGTAGGGGTGGTTACGTGGGGAAAATCATTTGCTATTCTGCTGTACTAACCAAGGCTACCACGTCAGTTTTCAGATGCATGGTCTTGTCTAGCAACGACTGATGCTATGTCCGTTGTGTTTCCAGTTGCAGTAGTCACAAATGCTTGTTGTTGACTTAGTTCCCCGACGCGAGCGAAAATGAAGTGTTTCGCAATCAAAAACGTAAAACAAACTACTCTTTGAAGTGGAGCTTGCAAGCAACTCGTAATNGTTGGTGGGTGTTTATAATTTTTTCCTTGGCATTTTTTAAATATTAAATCATCGATATGTAGCAGTGTCGTCTCTTGGATGACCACTGGTTAAAATGCATGATGTTTAGAGGCAAGCAAAGGAACACAGTACTTACAAGTTGTGTAATGAATCTTCAAATTATTACCGCTTGTAAATAGTGTACTACAATTGACATATTGAAATTTTTTTTTTGAGATTAGTTCTTTTGAACATAAGCTTTTTTTTCCCGTGAGGGGCGTTCCAGCTTTTTACTAAAGTTCTCGTCACAATAGTAACACTGATATAGCTATTCGGGACTGTGGAACTATCAGGATNAAAGGAACACAGTCCTTACAAGTTGTGTAATGAATCTTCAAATTATTACCGCTTGTAAATAGTGTACTACAATTGCCATATTGAAAAATTTTTTTTGAGATTAGTTCTTTTGAACATAAGCTTTTTTTTCCCGTGAGGGGCATTCCAGCTTTTTACTAAAGTTCTCGTCACAATAGTAACACTGATATAGCTATTACGGACTGTGGAACTATCAGGATTTTTTCTTTATATACAGTGGATCATATTAATATTCGGCCACCGATGATTATCGCAGTTTCATGGCCTTATGTTACATTAGAAATGAAGATAAACATAAAATATATTGCACAATAATTATTGTGTGCGTTAGATGAAATTCGATAGTAGCCAATAACTGAAATGAGCAGTGCAAGTTAATGAAACACAATATTTTGTCCTCGCTTGCTGCATAAGTACGCCACTTTAATACTCTGCCAGTTGTGGTGGACGCGTGGCAAAGGCATGATGCACATTGCGTTCGTACCTCGTGTCCTTCCCTGCCCGCTCTCTGCGCTGAGAGGTTGTGTTCGGTAGCTCTCTTGGCTGCATCAGTCAGGCAAATTGGACGTAGGGGCAAGAATACAACGTTTGAACAGCGGCAGGTGGTAATTTTTCATCGTACAAAGAAGAAATCTCAACGAAAAATTGCGTAGCACTTGAATCTGCCGAGGTCCACTGTCGGAGACATTATAAGAAGGTTTGAGAAGGAAGGCAGAATAGATTAGGTACCTCAAAAAGGACAGCCAAAGAAACTAAGAGAGAGATAAGAACGTCTAGTAATCAGGAAAATTAAGAAAGATCCGAAAATTAGTGCTTGCAAACTTACCACGGAGGTACTCAATGAATGTGGAAAGAACTTCCATCCAGAAACCATACGACGAGTTTTCAGAAGAGCAGGATATAATGGCAGGGTACCTAGAAAGAAGCCTTTTATTAATGAGGTGAATAAAAGAAAAATAATTAAGTTCGCAAAAGACCACGCTGACAAAGATGAAAGCTGGTGGAATGATGTTATTTTTGCTGATGAGACGAAATTGAATGTGTTCTGTTCAGATGGCAGGGTAGCAGTATGGTGCAAGCCAAATGAGGAGCTAAAACCTGGGAACATACTAACTACTGTGAAACACAGTGGAGGTAGTATTATGACCTGGGGCTGTATATCTTAAGACGATCTCAACATCCTAAAAGCAAACCTACACAAGAGTGCTGATAATCTGGGCATTAGGAACACGTTTCAGTTCTACTAAGATAATGACCCAANGGCTGTACGTTGATGGAACAATGAAAAAGGAAGACGATCTCAACATCCTGAAAGCAAACCTACACAAGAGTGCTGTTTTGCGGAACCCCTTTGTGATGCTTGAAAGAACAAGTAGTACCAATTCCTATTTAGTATGTGTACCTGCACTGTTTTTTCCTAAACATATATAAGCATTATAAAGTTTAATTTATAAACAAAGTGCAGCAACNTATGTGTACCTGCACTGTTTTTTCCTAAACATATATAAGCATTATAAAGTTTAATTTATAAACAAAGTGCAGCAACGATTTGTTAACTAAATTAACTTTAAAAGGAATACAATAATTATGGCAGAATACTGCAGTGAAGGTTTTGTAAATTGCTCTAAGTACATTCATTGCATGATGATAAGCTTGATAACTAGATGCCTGCAGTATGATTTGTGTTAAGAACAGGATAAGAGACCTATGCTGAGANCATGATGATAAGCTTGATAACTAGATGCCTGCAGTATGATTTGTGTTAAGAACAGGATAAGAGACCTATGCTGAGAACCGTACTCTATAATGCAATAAGTGCTACCAGTTTGCAGTGTGCCTACAAAGTAATACCATGCTAATCTAACTTATTTCCTTGCACTTGCATTCAGGGGACATATTTTGGGCTGTTCACTGGGGAAGAGGTGCTATTAGACAGCTGCGCTATAGCCAAGGTTTAACTTGTGTGGGTGAAATAAAATATTACCTGTTTAGTGTTACTGGTCGACAGTTATTGGAAACGTGTAAGTTATGCTCACGTTCCAAGTTGTCTGAATGATTACGTTTTATGTCTAAATTACTTTCTATCATGAAGTGATCAAGTTTTTTGAAACACATGATGTGAAGTGCAGTACTGCAGATATGTGCACATGATTTATTTATTACGTAAATAAGCATTAGTTGTGTGATATGTGTTCTATTTTCCAGTATACAGTTTGAAAATAGTTTATTTGTTGAACTTCCTATGTAATGTTTATGTACATTTCTGATTTTGGATAGCTGAAATTCTGGAAAACTATATCACATATAAAGGGATTTAAGTACCATTGTGATTAATGTATAAGCCACCAAATCCTTTGATTGTAGCTTTTAGCTATTGTCACTTTTTCGCACTTGACTGTCATCAAATGCACATTTTGAAGGCGTCTCAGATGATGTGGTGAACTGGCAAAAAAAGATTGAGTTGTAACACAGCTTTCCATACAGACTTGTTCTGTAGGTGCTTATAAAAATCTTTTAGGTTAATGTCATTATCTCTTGGACCAATAAAAAATTATGTGATATAGTAGACGTAAACCTACTCCTGTTTGATCTTGCTGACCCCAGAGTAAGTGCAGTGTAGCCAACTACACAAGCAAAGTAAAAACAGTGTGTTGGGCCGTCAGGTTTGTATATTGATTGAACAAGGTGCTGGGAATCTTTCTTCAGCATTGCAAATATGCTGCAAGTGTGTGAAGTTATGTACTGAATTGAGTTTGGAGGGTGAGTATCGTGGTAGTGTTTGTAATGTCACTCAGCAGCTAACTTCAAATAATTTAGAATTTCATTGATTTAAAAAAAAATNGTGGTAGTGTTTGTAATGTCACTCAGCAGCTAACTTCAAATAATTTAGAATTTCATTGATTTAAAAAAAAATGTAATTTAAAATGTATATACAGTAAAGGGAAATTGGTCAGTCACTTGAGAAATGCAACTACAGTATACCTAATCAGGATTTTTGTAAGCACCTCTCATGTTTGGTATCACTGCACACACAGTTTGTGGGTGTTTTCTGGTTATTTTCTCTTAATTTTGCATGATAGAATATATTACTATATTTATATGGCATGACTAATTATACACACAGTGTATATGTACATATGAAGGCGTGTGAAATAAAATTGTTACACACCAAGTTATGTATTATTACAGTGCAATTCTTTTTGGCATTTACCCTTACAAGTTACAACTGAACTACTTAACTCTCAGAATGAATGTGAGGAAAGGGAAGTCGTTCAAACTTATGGTTAGTTTTTCACGTATTTTGAAATATCTGTAGTTTTGTGTTTTCATGATGAAAATGTTAAAAACTTGTGAAAGACATTGCATATTTTTTTGAGACATTGGTTTGAATGAATGTCTCTTGATAGTAGGTAATATGTTGTGGTAAATATACCTTATAGAGCCCATGTTTTTCTTAGATGAAATAAAGGATGTAAATGTGTATTTTTTATAACTATAATTTTTTTTACAGATGTCAGGGAAGATTCCGTTTTGTAGATAAATGTGCATGAGTACAAGTGTAAAATTATTTGTACATCTTCTTATTATAAATTTGAGGACATCATTAAGTCCCACAGATTTGCTGGATTACAGCATTTTTGTACACCAATGAAGCAGACTATAAGGGATATTTGATACTGGAAAATAGTGTTGGGAGTTAGAGAAATTATTTACTAACAAGTGTTAGCATCATCTCTAGTTTTTACAAATACTTATAAAAGATATTTCAACTCANGCATGACTAATTATACACACAGTGTATATGTACATATGAAGGCGTGTGAAATAAAATTGTTACACACCAAGTTATGTATTATTACAGTGCAATTCTTTTTGGCATTTACCCTTACAAGTTACAACTGAACTACTTAACTCTCAGAATGAATGTGAGGAAAGGGAAGTCGTTCAAACTTATGGTTAGTTTTTCACGTATTTTGAAATATCTGTAGTTTTGTGTTTTCATGATGAAAATGTTAAAAACTTGTGAAAGACATTGCATATTTTTTTGAGACATTGGTTTGAATGAATGTCTCTTGATAGTAGGTAATATGTTGTGGTAAATATACCTTATAGAGCCCATGTTTTTCTTAGATGAAATAAAGGATGTAAATGTGTATTTTTTATAACTATAATTTTTTTTACAGATGTCAGGGAAGATTCCGTTTTGTAGATAAATGTGCATGAGTACAAGTGTAAAATTATTTGTACATCTTCTTATTATAAATTTGAGGACATCATTAAGTCCCACAGATTTGCTGGATTACAGCATTTTTGTACACCAATGAAGCAGACTATTNTAAATTTGAGGACATCATTAAGTCCCACAGATTTGCTGGATTACAGCATTTTTGTACACCAATGAAGCAGACTATTAGGGATATTTGATACTGGAAAATAGTGTTGGGAGATAGAGAAATTATTTACCAACAAGTGTTAGCATCATCTCTAGTTTTTACAAATACTTATAAAAGATATTTCAACTCANTAGAGAAATTATTTACCAACAAGTGTTAGCATCATCTCTAGTTTTTACAAATACTTATAAAAGATATTTCAACTCATTAGCAGTCATTTTGGAATCACCAAGAGTAGATTGTCTTTAAATTTTGGTAGCAATGTTATTGATCCCATGTGTGATTTTTACTTGACACATGACGCATATTATGACTTCTTTTTTTACCAATTATGCATCATTGCGTGCACGATACGTGCCGCAACAAAGACAGGAACCACGACCGGCCGCTTCCAAAGCCAGCGGACAGCCTCTTTGTCAACGTGAGACACCAGGAGCACTGGTTGAAGCATTATAGCTATAGCAGCACAAATCGCTCGTGCCCAGTAAAATCCAGTGAGAAAGGATACCAGCCGGCAATGCAAGTGAGTTGCCACTAAGTGGATGTTGGATGCCGCCTGCACAAGGAAAACTACCCCAGCCTCTCACCATCCCCGAGAAAACGCAGTTAGGCCGTACTGCCCATGAAGAGAGGGGGGTAGTAACAGAAGCCACCCGAAGGGCGACCTCCCTGAGGAGTCACTGCAGACAGTAGTTGATCTCAGTAGCTCGCCTCAGTACAAGTTGTGCTGGAGCTCTCTACACGCCTTCCTCTAGAGGAACCCCTAACGTGAACCACCTGCGATCACCAGTGACCAGCGCCCGACTTCTCGTTCCCAATTTTTTACTATTAGGCTTCAAACATCTGACTTTGCTCACACGGGTGGTCCAAAGTTGCATGTTCAGTGGCTTATAAAATAAAAACTATCTGGGTAGGTTAATACAACCTACCAGACTTTATTTTCAAGGCAGAGTAGTGTCAAGTAATATTAAAAGTCCCGGGGGACTTATCTCCAATTTTTTGCTCCAAAGTCGCAACACCTCTGTGAGCAAAGTCCTATGTTTGAAGGCTTATAGCATAAAATTGGGATGAGTTCTCTGGACCTCATGGCTCAGCTGGATTATCTTATTCCATTCTTGCCTTTATTCTCCATAATCACGTGTAAGATAAAACTTTCAAGGCCCTGATAGAAGTGCCGGTAGCGATTCCCGATTATGTAAGGCACATTTAGCTGAGCCACATGAAATAACAGTACATAACACTAAATTTACTGGAAATTGTTGATTTTTGTTCATAATGTTACTTGATGATAAATAACAAAGGTCACTGCAGAATGCGGCAAGTAAATATTTTTGTGACTTTATCTTAACTACACGTATGTTTTAATTTATTGGTGAGTATACAGAGGCCTGCATAATCAACCACTGACCAATTTACGTGATAAACTTTTGTGATTCTGAAAATGCTTTTTTTGCCTCGTTCCCTAAATACGTTTCTAATTTTGCTAGTTGTAATCTTGTGGTGGCAGCCATGAAAAGACTAAGTTAATTGCGAAATACTCTTCTAACTGAAGCACAGCTTTGAAACATTCAAACTTGTACATCTGTCTTATAGTGTTATTAGTTACTGCAACATGTTTGCCAGAAAGTAATATGCATGTAGCGTATGGGAAGTTACATAACTCAATGTTTTCGTATGACTTTTATAGTTAATTTTTAGTCTACTTTCTGAAGGTAAGAAAGGTTTATGAGATCACTTTCCTCTCTGTGTGTGTGTGTCTGCCCTTCTAAACTTTTGAATGCGTGGACCGAATTTCACGAAACTTGGTACACATATAATACTTAGTAAGGACACCTGACTTCTGTAGTTATAGACGATGTCGGGCACTTTCAAAATGGCGACCTTTTTAATATTTGGGACAATATGTNCACCTGACTTCTGTAGTTATAGACGATGTCGGGCACTTTCAAAATGGCGACCTTTTTAATATTTGGGACAATATGTCATATCTCGGAAACCATACATCTGATTTAAACCAAATTTTTTATTGGCAGAGCAACAAGTAAACATTAAATTTTAAAATGGATATTGTTTGTTCGTCATTTTGGAAAATAGCACCCAATGAAGAAATAAAGCTTTTACATTATATCTCTAGAACTATAAAACCAATTCTCACCCCTATTTGGCAGGTAAGTAATACTATGACAGGTCAAGTAAACGTAAGTGTTTAATTTTGATTAGGTACTTGTTTTCAAAGTTGTGGCCAACCATTTTTTAGGTTTATTTGTTATATCTGCCATGCTATTTAAACCATTTCTGCTGAATTTTGTATANTTGTGGCCAACCATTTTTTAGGTTTATTTGTTATATCTGCCATGCTATTTAAACCATTTCTGCTGAATTTTGTATACTGAAGGTATCTGTTACAAGCATCAAATATATATAAAAACACTTTCGTTGGCCATTTTGCAAGATAGCACTATACAAATAAATAGTCATTGTTGAAATTATGTAATGAATTCCAACATAACTTTGTATGCTGGCAGTAGATATTACAAATATCGACTGTAACTAAATAGATTATATTTTGTCTGCCATTTTGTAAAATAGCACCATGTGAATAAATAAAGTTTTTATGTCTTCTCGGGAAACAAATAACCAATTCCTATCAAATTTGTCAAACAAGTAGTACTGAGGTAGATAATGTTATGTGGTATGTTTTAAGCATGTCAGNACCAATTCCTATCAAATTTGTCAAACAAGTAGTACTGAGGTAGATAATGTTATGTGGTATGTTTTAAGCATGTCAGACATTTATTTTCCAAACGTTTGCCATATAGCCTTATTTAGCTTACAATGCAATACTGTCAAAACCAAGTAATAAATTCNATTTATTTTCCAAACGTTTGCCATATAGCCTTATTTAGCTTACAATGCAATACTGTCAAAACCAAGTAATAAATTCCAACTTAACTTTGTATGCTGGTAGTGTCTATTACAACAGTCAAATATTTATATGCATAGTCTCAATTCTATGCCATTTTGTATAGATAGCCCCACCAATAAAAAAATAAGGTTTTTATCTCGTATCTCAGAAAACAATCAACCATCCTTACAAAATTTGGTGAAGATGTTGCACTGTGGTAGGCCGTATTAATATCTGTATTTTTTAAGTATGACCCTTATTTTCAGAATGGTATCTATAAAACATTTTAGTTTTGTGTGCTATATACAAAGCTGTGTCATCTATTTTAACTTAACTTTGTATAGTGGTAGTATGCAATCATCAAATGTGCTACAACATTACTTTTTTTCCTCTATTTATGATCATCGCCATATGAAAATTATGTAGGTTTTATGCCATGTCTCGTAAACCAATCTACAGATTCCTACCAAATATTACACTGGAACATTTTAACTAATTTGTACCAAATAGTGCACACCATAAATGCTACAGAAGTCCGTGTAAACTTTCATGATTTGAATGGGTCAGACAACAATGTTCAAAATGGTGGCAGCATAAATGATCTAGGTAAGTTTGCCACATATATTAAACAATTCAACCAAATTTTGTATTTAGACAGTATACATTAGAAGCATAGTATATAAACCTTTTTGTTAGTCAATTTTGTACAATAGCACTAAGTAGGAAAATGAAATTTTTTTATGCCATATCTCGGGGACCAAACAACCTATTTCCACCAAATTCTTCACACAAGTAGCACTGCGTTGGGTCATGTAAACTTGCATGTTTTAAGTGGCTCAGTCACATATTTTCAAAATGACTGCCCTCTAAATACTTTAGGTTAGTAAACCCTATCATTCAAAACATTAGACCGATTAAATCTAAAATTGATTCTAAGAATCCGAACTATAATGCAGTACATTGCACGCTAGCTTATTTTACGAAGTTTTCTGGTTTCAGGTTCTTAGTAAGGCACATGTGTATTTTTAATTGTCTCAAGAGAAGCCGAGTCCTTTCTACCAATTCAGCTTTTAAGAAATTATTTAAAACTTAATTGCAGCCATGTTGAGGAAAGTAGGTTTAATAGTTATATCAGTAACTTATTGTTTTAATAGTTAAAGGTTTGGCATTAATCATAATACTAAATGCTCTATTAACAACAAAATTCAACTGTTGTGCTTAGAGCTACTTGTAGTGACCCAATTATTAGCCTACTTTCCTAAGGAAAGAAAGGCTTATAAGATCACATTCCTGCCTGTATGTATGTTTGTTTGTGGGCATGGTTGTGTGTCACACTTTTAATTTTTGTATGCGTGAACTGATTTTATCCAAACTCGCTACATATATAGTACTAAGTAAGGACACCTGACTNCTTTTAATTTTTGTATGCGTGAACTGATTTTATCCAAACTCGCTACATATATAGTACTAAGTAAGGACACCTGACTATTATAGTTTTCATCCATGCTGGGCACTTTCAAAATGGCAGACATTAAAAAATGTATGGTGATATGTCATATCTCGGNTTATAGTTTTCATCCATGCTGGGCACTTTCAAAATGGCAGACATTAAAAAATGTATGGTGATATGTCATATCTCGGAAAGCAGTCAGTTTATTTAAACAAAATTTTGTTTGCTGACATTGCCAGTTGTAAGTATTGAATTCNTCATATCTCGGAAAGCAGTCAGTTTATTTAAACAAAATTTTGTTTGCTGACATTGCCAGTTGTAAGTATTGAATTCAGAAGTAAATAATGTTATTCGTCCGCCATTTTGTAAGATAGCACCACATGAAAAAATAAAGCTTTTACATTATGTCTTAAAAATTGCTCAGCCAATTTTTGCCAAATTTTGCATGTATGTAATACTATGATAGACTAGATAAATCTTAAGTAATTAAACTTAATAGGCACTGATTTTCAAAATGGTGGTCATACAAATATTTTAGGTATATTTTTTATAACTACAATACCGTTTACCCAATTTCAACCAAATTTTGTACACTGAGAGTATCTATTACAAGCAATATATAAGCAAAAAAACTTTTCTGCCATTTTGTAAGATAGCGCTACATGAATAAATAGTTTTTATGTCATATCTTGGGAATACATTTACCAATTTCTACCAAATTTGGCACAAACAAGTAGCACTATGGAATGCCATGTCAACTGACATAGTTTGAGAGGACACACACACATATTTTCAAAATGACTGCTATATAAAAATTTTAGCTCAGAATTTTTTTTAACTACGAAACTACAAAACATATTTCTTTTTAACTTTATATGCTGACAGTATCAATTATATCCATCAAAATTGTCTATGTAAAGACTCATTTCTCCACCATTTTGTAAGATAGCCCTACATGAATTAATACAATTTTTATGTCGTATCTCGGGAAACAATTAACCGATTTCTTTCAAATTTGGCGAAGAAGTTGTACTGTGGTAGGCCATATTAATTTATATGTTTTACGTTTGTAAGTCTCTTTATTTTCCAAATGGCGTCCATACAAACATTTTAGCCTAGTGTGCTATATATACAAAACTATGTAGCACATTTAAATTTCAGATTGTATAATGTAACTATGGCAGTCATTGCAAGTGCGATTACATAAACTTTTTGTCCTTAATTTATGAAGTTCAACACATGAACAAAGGACGTTTTATGCTATATCTCGAGAACCAATCAACCGATTCAGACATAAGTTTCTGAAGCATTGCTACAGTAGGGTATGTAAATAAACATGTGTTATGTGCGGCAGGCATGTTTTAATGGGGTTTATATAAATAATTTAGATAAATTTGTTATGTACGTAAAACATTTTAACAAAATTCAACCAAATTTTGTATGCAAACAGTATTAATTAGAAGCATCTTTTATCCATATAAAGATCCCCTTTTGCCGGATTTTTTGCAAAATAGTGTCAGGTGAGTAAATTGAACATTTTGTAATATTTCCGGGACAGTTCAAATGATTTCCACGAAATTTTGCACAACCACAGAAGGCCATGTAAAGTTATATGATTTAAATAGGGCCAGACATAGATTTTTTAAATTGTGGCCATATAAATATTTATGTGTGTTTGTGATATCTATTTAAAAATTTAACCACGTTCAATAAATTTTTTTCATGCTGATAGTATCTATTAGAAACATTGTAAACAAAAACTCTTTTTTTTTAGGTAGTTTTTATAAGATAACCTTGTTTGCAAAAATTTAGTTTTTATGCTATATCTTGGAGACCAATCAACCAATCTCCACCGAATTTTACACGCAAGTAGCATTATGGTAGGCCATGTAAAATTTTGTATTTTAGTGGATCAGGCAATTATTTTCAAAATGATGGCCTTGTAAATATTTGAGGTTAGTGAACCCTATCATTCAAAACATCAGACATGACATCCTAAGTTGATGCTCCGAACTCTACCTCCGCGATGCAGTTGATTGCATGCTAGCTTAATATTACAAGTTTTTCTGAATTTGAATCCCGGGTAAGTCGCTTGTCTATTTTAATTGTCTTGGAACTGTTTCAAATGTTTCNACAAGTTTTTCTGAATTTGAATCCCGGGTAAGTCGCTTGTCTATTTTAATTGTCTTGGAACTGTTTCAAATGTTTCTCGTTTAATCTCTAATGATATTGCTGCCAATGAGACATTTACGCATACCTGCCATCTAAGCTTTTAAGAAAGTCACTAAAATGTATTTGCACCCATGTAGAGGAAAGTAGGCTCGTTAGTCATCAGTAACTTGTTACTGTTGTGCGTTCAAAGCTTCTGAACATTTATGTAGTTCTATACATCATACTCGAGTGGTTTTCAGGATTTCATTTTACATGTTATGTCCTTGAAAAATTTGAAACTCGTTTTTATTATGTTCTCTTCTGCGTAATGTGAAGCAAGTCAGAAATAAAGAGAAAATTAGTCAAAATATTTTCTAACTGAGGATCATTAATAATTGATGCTGGAATATTTTCAAAGGTAAGCTTATCTGTACATTTCTTGAAATGAGTTAATTCTGCGGATATTGTCTGACGTTACCTAGGCAGTATTTGTGGCACGTAAGAGTTTGGTTTGATATATTTATCCATTTTTTCAGTAGTGTTGCACATGTTGTTTAATTTTTAAGTGTCAGTGTTTACTGCAAGCCTATTAGACAGGAAAGTCAAGGAAATTTGTTTCGAAGTTCTGTAAAACCGAGAAAAGTCTGAGAATTTTTTTAGCAAGTACCTGTAGTAACCGTGATAGTAAATATCTTAATAAATTAAAATATTTGTTTTCCAATTTTGAAAATAAGGTAGATAGGTTTTAAAAATATTTAGTGAAGGTCGAAATAAAATCTTTTCAAGTTACTACTGTACGTACTAATATACGTGGATAAACAGTATCTACAATTTCAAGATGACTGCATTAGTATAAGTGGACGTGAAATATGGTTTTTCAAAGCGATTTTGTAACAAAACATATTGCATATGTACTCTGTAAGGTGAAAGAGATCTTCCAGAAAACATCAGAAATTTACATTGTAGCTGATCGGGCAGATGCGTTTTTGCAGGAACATGATCTGGGGNGATCTTCCAGAAAACATCAGAAATTTACATTGTAGCTGATCGGGCAGATGCGTTTTTGCAGGAACATGATCTGGGGTGATGTGCTGTATCTTGACTTCAGGGGCGGCTGTTAAGGATTGAATCCTCTCACTTAGGTGTTTTAGTTTCGTTTCNTGATGTGCTGTATCTTGACTTCAGGGGCGGCTGTTAAGGATTGAATCCTCTCACTTAGGTGTTTTAGTTTCGTTTCCTGAAATTTGAATTTCAACAAAAACACCATGAAACCCATGTTGCTGATAGAAAAATCAACGACGACCCGTAATTACAACGAGAAATGAAACAAATGCCAAACCAAACTCACACACAAAAGAAAAACATGTTAAATAAGGTTGTGTTGGCTCCAGTTTAGCTGTTTACAACAACAAACAGTCTGACTTTCTGGAACCATTATTCCTCACATCAGAACAATGAATAAATTACTTGCCCACATAGCATATTTTGTACTGGAAGCAAAAAAAAACAATTTTTAAGAGTACTTAAACACAACGATAATGCTTGTAGCACCATCACTACTTTGTTGGAATTATGATAAAACTTTAGGTGCATCTACAATTGACAAAAATAAGGTGAAACATCATCTCAATTTCGTAGGATGTTAAAGCATTGAGTAGATTTCAACGATGGCANAATTGACAAAAATAAGGTGAAACATCATCTCAATTTCGTAGGATGTTAAAGCATTGAGTAGATTTCAACGATGGCGTCAGTGGGCGTCATCTTCATGTGCAAGGGTATATTACACACCACACAATAAACGAGACCAGAAATTGTTAGTCGTAGTTCTCACGGAGATCTATCCGAACCGGAGGACCAAAATGTTAGAAATATCCGCNGAGACCAGAAATTGTTAGTCGTAGTTCTCACGGAGATCTATCCGAACCGGAGGACCAAAATGTTAGAAATATCCGCACGTAACTGCCGGAGATATTACGGGAAAGGTAAAGCATACGAGCGAGACTTACCGCGACGCCATCACTGGCGATCCTTGAGCTGAGGTAGGANTATTACGGGAAAGGTAAAGCATACGAGCGAGACTTACCGCGACGCCATCACTGGCGATCCTTGAGCTGAGGTAGGATATTTATCAATCCGCACACTAGCACACAATGTCCACACAGATGCACAAGCAGTTTATATATACAAATACAAAACATAGTCCTTTTTCAATGTTCAGTCTTCAATTGTTTCAGTTTCATTTAAGAAATGTATTTTTATACTGAAAGTATTTACACAAGTATATANAATTGACAAAAATAAGGTGAAACATCATCTCAATTTCGTAGGATGTTAAAGCATTGAGTAGATTTCAACGATGGCATCAGTGGGCGTCATCTTCATGTGCAAGGGTATATTACACACCACACAATAAAGGAGACCAGAAATTGTTAGTCGTAGTTCTCACGGAGATCTATCCGAACCGGAGGACCAAAATGTTAGAAATATCCGCACGTAACTGCCGGAGATATTACGGGAAAGGTAAAGCATACGAGCGAGACTTACCGCGACGCCATCACTGGCGATCCTTGAGCTGAGGTAGGGACTACTTGCAGCATATTTATCAATCCGCACACTAGCACACAATGTCCACACAGATGCACAAGCAGTTTATATATACAAATACAAAACATAGTCCTTTTTGAATGTTCAGTCTTCAATTGTTTCAGTTTCATTTAAGAAATGTATTTTTATACTGAAAGTATTTACACAAGTATATACAGTATAATTAACTTTTCTCAAATAGTTTTTGCATTGTACTTTTGCTTAATTTCACTCATATTAATTCAAATAAAAAAAAAAGAATTAAAAACGAAATAGTCACAATTTTTTACACAAACTTCTCAACCCCTCATTCTTTCATTTTTCCCATAAAAATCAAGTTCTGGTTTTAAAAAAAGAGTAGGAGGATGAACGAGACAGGAAAGGGAGACTGCGGAAGTTCTTTGTAGGAGGGGGGGGGGAGTAGTGACAACTGTTGTGCAACGCAGCTGCTGCCCGGCCACTGGAACACACGAGGCAGCCACCATCGGCCTGATGATCTTAAGTCAGCCGCTTGCGGTGCTTACTTTCCAACACAACAAGAATATAATCAATGCATTGTTTATAAATTTTCTGAATTTTACGTACACACTGAGGAAATTTTACTTTGAATNAACAAGAATATAATCAATGCATTGTTTATAAATTTTCTGAATTTTACGTACACACTGAGGAAATTTTACTTTGAATTACATATTGTGCGGAATTTTGAATTAATCAAACTCGAAAGCATGTAAAATTTCATTATGTTCAGGGGCTAACAGCAATTTTGATTTGCATAGAATTTTGAATTAACAGAGTTCAAATTAACATTGTTGTTTTGTACAGTAGTACAGCGCTCAAGACGAGAATCACAACCATTGTGGACATAATAAATGCAGCAAACTCTTTTTTCTACCCATTTCTCTCGATTTTTCTATTTTCTTGCAGCGGAAGTTCATCGACAGATAAGTCAAGTGTAAGGCCCCAATGCGATGAGTGACAGNGATTTTTCTATTTTCTTGCAGCGGAAGTTCATCGACAGATAAGTCAAGTGTAAGGCCCCAATGCGATGAGTGACAGCAAAGTGCGTAAGTGGGTGAGAGCTTTCAAGGATGGACGGGAAAATGTCCATGAGGAACCGCGATCAGTCCGACCATCAGTGATCACAGAAGATTTGGTCAAAGCCGTGGACAAAAAGATGCGTGAAGACAGGCGATTCACAATTTCAACTTTAGCATTGGAATTTCCGAATGTGGGTAGAACAACTTTGCACAAAATTGTCTCTGAAAATTTGCAATTTCACAAATTGTGCGCATGTTGGGTTCCCAGGCTGCTTACTGAGGAACACCAAATGAAAAGAATGGCTTGTGCTCTTGATTTTTTGGACCGATGTCATAAGGAAGGTGATCAATTTTTAGAGAAGATTGTCACAGGGGACGAGACGTGGGTTTCTCACATGACCCCAGAGTCTAAACGTCAGTCAATGGAATGGCGTCACCCGACATCACCAGTCAAAGTCAAGGCCAAGCGGACAATCTCAACACGCAAGGTTATGGCAACCGTGTTTTGGGATAGACATAGAATCGTGTTAGTCGAGTTTATGCAGCAAGGGACAACAATCAATGCAGCCGCTTACTGCGCTACCCTGACTAAACTTCGNGTTTATGCAGCAAGGGACAACAATCAATGCAGCCGCTTACTGCGCTACCCTGACTAAACTTCGACGTGTAATACGCAATAAGCGATGTGGCCTTCTGACGTCTGGAGTTTTGTTGCTGCATGACAATGTCAGACCCCATTCTGCCATTCACACCCAAAACCTGATCAGATCTTTTGGATGGGAACAGATTGACCACCCACCATACAGTCCAGACTTGGCGCCGAGCGATTTTCACTNGATCTTTTGGATGGGAACAGATTGACCACCCACCATACAGTCCAGACTTGGCGCCGAGCGATTTTCACTTGTTCCACTACTTAAAGGCAAACGCCTTTAGGTAGGCAAGCGCTTCGCCATAGATGACGAGGTGAAAGAAGCAGTTACAGACTGGTTATCCTCACAGGCGGCAGACGTCTATGACTTAGGCATACAATTGCTTGTAGAACGTTATGAAAAATGTTTAAACAAATATGGAAACTATGTAGAAAAATTGAGAAACATGTAAGGAATTAAATAAAAAACGTTTTTTGAAAAAATCTCTGATGGTTTATGTTCCATAAGAAATCGGACCTTACTTTCCGAATAACCCTCGTATACCAGTACTTTTTTCCCCATAATTTTCCTCATAAACATAAATGTGGCTTAGAATTTAGTGAAAATTATTATATAGAGAAGTTTTAGACCACAGCTCGTAGATTGATAGAAACTCTGGGAATTATTATTTTTCACAAATCTTGTGTTAAAAAAAAAAATGTTTGCTTCTTTCCATTTGATAATGAAATTCTGAATTTGCCAGTAATAATTATTACTTTCTACAATCAACATTTTAAAATAATGTGTGAAAAATTTTGAAACTGACTTCTGTCATGTAAATTGGCTCAGTGAGTTTCAAAATCTTTGCTTTACGTGGCACACATGTCTAGAAAAACAAACACAACAAATAAATAGGCTCAAAGCTGGTATACAAGGTAAAAATACAAGAAAAGAGAATTGTATTGAGTAGATCGTCCCTAGACGTAAAGGATTCATTAGCCCGAGAACTCACAATGCAATTGCTTTAAAGAAAATATCCTTGACGATTACATGGCGCTAGGCTGTGAAAAGTGCAAGTGGAGCTATACAATTTTAAGAATGGTTATTGGTAATGAAATTTATATGGCTTAAGTTTTGGTTTTGGCAGTGAAGCTGCGTTTAAAGCTTTAAAATGGCCAATAAGAGTGATAAGTGTACATTTGACTCGATGTGCACCCTTAGTGGGAATGGCAGTTGGTGGGTGGCACCAAGGCTCCCCCCCCCCCTTCCCAACAGCGAAGCAGTGGTCACCACTCGAACAGGGTTTTTCTTGGGGCTTACTAGCTGGGTTTTGCCACTTCTATAATAGAACGTTGTGCCTTAGGAGGCGCACTTGTCAGCGATGGGCGAGTGGGTACCCTGGTAGGGGAATAGGAGGATGTGACGTTAAGTGGTCTGCCCACCAAAGTGAAGGTAGGTGGCTTCTTCTGCGGCGTTGGAGGCAGCGGAGAAACTGCACATGGCACGTGCCAGACGAGGTTCAAGGTTGAACTGGACGAGCTGGATGCAGACCCTCTCTGATGTGAAGCCTCCTCCTTCCAGGTTGACACCTGAACCACTACTCTTCAAGACCCCAGCCTCAGCTAGCCCCTGCTTGGCAGCTTTTCCCCGCCCAGCCCTATGGTAAGATATAAGGGGGGGTGATAGGCCAGATAGTGGTGGCCAATAGGGGGTAGGCACGGCCGGATGGAGAGTAGGGTGCTGGCTGTGGGGGTGGGTAGCTGGCTTGGTTTACTGGCCGTCAGTCGAGTGCAGTTATGGGCAAAGTATGGCCCACGGGCCAAGTGCGGCCCTTTGGGCTAGTCAATCCGGCCCGCGACATGGTTTTGAATAACCCCTACAATTACACATAGGACAAAATGTATTTTCTGCGTAGCTAGAATAGAATAACGGTTTCCTTCTCATTGCGTTTTAAGTACGGTATTATCGCATCTAATATTAACTAAGTTTGCGTAGTGCCGTAGTAGATGTCTGTAGATCGGTAGCATGGCGATGTGGAGTACAATGCGTGTGTTGCTCAGCTAAGTTCGGAACGAATCGGGCGCTACCGTTTTCGTTTCGTCTGTTCTTGAGAACCTTGAGGTCAGTGTAGTTCGGACAGTCACGTAGTCAGTGTTAAGTCACCTCTGCAGCTGTGTGTCTGGCTTGAGTTTCTATAGTTTTGCTTTGTTGGTAGTGTTTGTTGACATTTTTTATTGTTACAATGGNGCTGTGTGTCTGGCTTGAGTTTCTATAGTTTTGCTTTGTTGGTAGTGTTTGTTGACATTTTTTATTGTTACAATGACAAGTAAAAAACGTAAAGTTGATTCAGAATGTCGTGTTTTTAAAGATGAGTGGACTTGGAAATACTTTTTCACGCCNAAAGTTGATTCAGAATGTCGTGTTTTTAAAGATGAGTGGACTTGGAAATACTTTTTCACGCCTATTAAGGATAAATCTGTGTGCCTCATTTGCAATGAATCTGTAACCGTATTCAAGGAATTCAACCTCTCACGACACAAGTACTGTTTTGTATTGTTGCGGTGAATACTTTGATTGACCGAAGAAGAATGGAAGCAAAAAGCAGGAGCTCTACGTAATTTTGACAGTCCAGTCGTTTTATAAAAATTTTTTGTTTCGACAAGAGAAAAGCTAGCTACACATGCCAGTTACGTCGTAGCATACAATATTGCAAAAAGTAACAAAAGCATTTTCTTATGGCGAATTTGTAAAAACTTGTATGCTCCAAGTACGTGACATTTTGTGTCCTGACAAAACAAAGGNGCATTTTCTTATGGCGAATTTGTAAAAACTTGTATGCTCCAAGTACGTGACATTTTGTGTCCTGACAAAACAAAGGATTTTGAGACAGTAAGTTTGTCTCGAAGAACACTTACTTCTAGAATTGAAGTAATTGGTAAGCAGTTTGTCTCACANATTTTGAGACAGTAAGTTTGTCTCGAAGAACACTTACTTCTAGAATTGAAGTAATTGGTAAGCAGTTTGTCTCACAACTAGAGTCGAAGATAAGCGAGTTTAAATTCTGTTCTTTTGTGTTGGATGAAAGTACGGACATTTGACTGTGTCGAGTCAATGACTATAAATATTCTCCATAACTACTGTTGTTTTGTGTTACTGAAGAATTAGCTTACATGCGTTCATTAAAGGGAACGACAAAAGGATCTGACATTTTTCAAGAATTTCAAGAAACCATCACGTCTTTGAAAGTACCTTTGACCAATATTTGTAACATTACTACTGATGGAGCACCGAATATGACAGGGGTGAAATCTGGTTTTGTAGGCATGTTTAAGGAATCATTACCTGGGAACGAAGTTGTGTTTCTTCATTGTGTCATACATCAAGAAGCTCTGTGTAAATCTGCTCTAGACATGAAACATGTGCTTGATGTTGTTATTAAGCTTGTTAATAGTATTCGTTCACAAGCACTCAATCATAGACAATTTCAAGAGTAAGAACTGAGTAACGTCAGACTTATAAGACTACATCTTTAAAGTAAGGTGGCTCAGTGCAGGACAGGTTTTCAAACGAGTTTGGGATCTAAAAGACGAAATAATCTCTTTCATGGAAGAAAAAGGAATGGACGAGTGTGAACATTTGAANGGATCTAAAAGACGAAATAATCTCTTTCATGGAAGAAAAAGGAATGGACGAGTGTGAACATTTGAAAGATATTGTGTGGCTTTCAGACTTTTTTTTTTTACAGATCTTCTCAGTCACATCAATAATGGCAGAACCCTTATTGAAAACAATTTTAGAATGATAGTAGTTTATCGGGCCATGGCGTTGCCACAGATCACGCAATGGCACCAGTTAATTCCTCCAGGGTGTTGGTTGTGCCACAGAGCAGGATATTGGCACATTTTTGCACCCAGAGGGCTGCCTGTTCCTGGCCAGAAGTTATGCCATTAAGNGCCACAGAGCAGGATATTGGCACATTTTTGCACCCAGAGGGCTGCCTGTTCCTGGCCAGAAGTTATGCCATTAAGCAGAGGTAAATGTGCATTTGCCCCGGGTACAGCGCTTCTCAATACGATTTTCCGAGGTAAACTATGTCATTAATGAAAGTAAATTTCATTTTGAACACTCCCAGTGATGATGATCGTTTCANGATTTTCCGAGGTAAACTATGTCATTAATGAAAGTAAATTTCATTTTGAACACTCCCAGTGATGATGATCGTTTCATTTCAATCATTTGTATAGTAATACGACCACTGTTGACAATGGCCTGAGCACTAAGAATGCCCAGGTCAGGGTTTTCTTCAGTATGAGGCTATCGATACCGTTAGTGGACATCGCTGGCAATCGGTGCCCAAAGACCAATTTTTTTTTCTTTTTTTTTTCTTGTACTACTTTTATTTTGGAGGTAGTTCGCGACTTGAAGGACAAGCCATCCAAGGCCCTTACAACACCTCAGTGTAATTACCTTCAGTAAAATCGGTTCAATATCCGTTAAAATAGAGTTTGTGTTCGACCGTCGCACACATCGGTCCTCTGTTGGAAGGCACTAAACTAACATAACGTTCCGCTCGCCATTTACTGAGGGATGAAGGAAGTTGAAGACCCAATTTTACGCGATCGTGAGTGACTTGGCGGTTAAATTCTTTAAGTTGCGGCAAGCTAATATCAGTTGTTTGTGCTACGTTTCTAAATATTTCAATGTACCCGCGCAATTTCTGAGTGTACTGCAAGTTCGTCAGTTGGTGCAGCAAGAGGACGAACTTTTATAAGCGTGAGTGTAATTTTTATTTAAGAATATGGCACTTCAATGGTATAATTGTCTCGGTCAGCAGAGTTTTTCAGGGTACCAGAGGACCTTAGTGCAAGATCTTCTGTTCACGTCTGAACTAGAATCGGTGGCAACCGCTGCTCGATAACGTCATTTTCAAAACATGATTTTCTTAAAAATATACTAAAGTTGTCTTTCAAAGAGGTATTATTTCTTTAGTAATAATTAGAACTCATCGATATACCTAACAGTTCTGTTCTCATTATTTAATCTACAAAGAACCTCATAATTTAATTTTACGTGTTATTATTTAAACAAAAATTTTATTTTTTTTTGCTGCAAATTGTGAAAAATGATTTCGGGAAAGTGTGCACAAGTAGAGACCTCGCCGTAAGGATTTNTATTTTTTTTTGCTGCAAATTGTGAAAAATGATTTCGGGAAAGTGTGCACAAGTAGAGACCTCGCCGTAAGGATTTCTCGGGATCGGTGACCGCTTGGGTCGTCCGTGGAGGTGGTTCACACACACTGCACTTAACCTAGCTTACGGAGNTTTCTCGGGATCGGTGACCGCTTGGGTCGTCCGTGGAGGTGGTTCACACACACTGCACTTAACCTAGCTTACGGAGTTTAAAACTACAAATATCCATGGCTCGCAGTTTAAAGCACGGACTTAACCGACCCTAACGCAGCCGAGGACGCCGTAAGTAACTACACGATGGATGATAGAATGCGAAGGCGCTTACGGACTACCTGGGCCGGCGTCCGCNCGAGGACGCCGTAAGTAACTACACGATGGATGATAGAATGCGAAGGCGCTTACGGACTACCTGGGCCGGCGTCCGCTTGCATGGCAAATAGGAAAACAAACGGGAAAAATTAATCCCAATNGGCGCTTACGGACTACCTGGGCCGGCGTCCGCTTGCATGGCAAATAGGAAAACAAACGGGAAAAATTAATCCCAATACTGTTCAAAAAAAATTTACATCTTTCTACGGAAAAGTGCTGGCGTAAATTAATTCTCTAGAACTCTCCGTAAAGTAAGTTACGGACACGTTTTTTCCGATAACGATTTTTCCTCAAGACTTTACGTGAATTCACAGAACCTCTCTGTAAATTAACTCGTTGTATTTTCTGTGCTACCGGTTTGGATTAAAATATTACAAAAAAAAAAAATGTAATGTTTCGTTATGAGAGTGTTTCAATGTGCATAAAAAATTAATTATCATAAGAGTTGAAATATTTTATTCTGGAGCAAGAGTTCGACGTGAATCAAAAAGTTTAGGAGCCCGTGATTTTTACCTGTTACCAATACAACGTTCTTAGGATAACGTCTGGGTATAAATATACCATTTCTAGAAATGTGACATACGTAATTCTTTTGTTCCTAGTAGCGCTTGAGTGTTATAAAGTATTGCTAATTGTTACATATGCATAATGTTAATTATTTATATTTGAAGGAATATGTTTAAGAAGCGTAGTTATCTTCACTCCCATAGCAACGACGATTTTCTGATTACAGAAGTAAGGAGCTCAACTACGTTTTCCGTCAGTACAGATCGCTTTTACGTATACGAACTGTAAATTTCCGGGAAATGTCTGTGAATGTAGGACTTTTTATTTGTAACAGCAAACGCTCATGAAAGAAATCAGTTTCTCAACCTCTTAAATACGAGTCGGCTAAGCTATAAGCTGTCTACGGTTGAGCACTTTTCAAATCAACCTCTGAAAAATGTCACTGCCCTTACCTGCATGTGTTTTATGGCCACGATGTGTGACATGCGTTCAGTAAAGTTGGTAACGACGGAGAGAAAGTTATTCCATAACTTAACGTTGAATTAAAAGTGTTAGGCAAACATTTGTGAATACTGAAGCGGTATTATTTCTATTTCTGTATTTTTTTTAACGCTTACAGATGTGTACTAATTAGAAAATTTATAAAATATTTAGTTTTCTAATAATTTAAGAGTTTCACTTAAGAGACTCGTGAATAAAGCGATCAGGCCCATGCCAATGTTAATTATACGTATGGTTGAAGAATAAGCAATGTGCATACTACTGGATCTTAAGTAGGGCTTTCTAAAGTGCTAAGTTTAACACGAGCAGTCTTTAACAGCATTACCAACAACAACGGCGTGCTGAAGNAGTAGGGCTTTCTAAAGTGCTAAGTTTAACACGAGCAGTCTTTAACAGCATTACCAACAACAACGGCGTGCTGAAGTGTGTGCGTCAATGACCCTTCACATCTTACAGTTTCCTTANTTTAACAGCATTACCAACAACAACGGCGTGCTGAAGTGTGTGCGTCAATGACCCTTCACATCTTACAGTTTCCTTAACACCAGCGCAGTATTATTTTCTTTTTAATATTACAGGGCGCTGCGTTTGACATCCCAGCTCGCGACCAACAAACATATACCATAAAAACATTTTTAATGCGTCAATTGATAAAAGCATTATTTATTTATGGAAAATAATTTATATATGTCTTTCATATTACCATGCCACAAAATATTGCGACAAGATATATGTGTGTATATATATATGTATATATTTATTTATATATATAAATATATATATCTTACTTTAAATAGGTAAAAACTATCTGTCTTTGATACATACGTTGGCAAAAAATATAAATCAAATACGAATGCGTCTTACTCAAACAATTGCCGAGTATTTGTATCTACTAACCCATACATAAAAGCAATTAAATATATAATCCTCAGCATGTTAAAATGAATCAACAATCCCAATAAATAAAATACAATTCGCCTGAACTTCAGTTAATAATTTGCTGCTGGTTGGCTGAAGAAATGAAATGCTGGGGCAGTCGAATCCGCTGACATCACGGTTGAGTAATTGAAAGTCAGTCACTGAAATGATCAGTAATGTTTAGTGTCACAGTGAAACCACTTTCGCTGGTGTGCAGTCGAACAGTACTGATTCGGAACCATTTCTCGCTGTTTCAGCTTTTGCTTCGGATGCACTTATGTTTTCCTAGTATCCCGACGTCGAAGTGTTGAACTAGCTTCAAACCACCAAAAACATACAAATAGTTTGATAATGTGATTTCGCATTTTTTTATTTGTCGAAAATGACACGGAATGTGATGTCTGCAAGTGCTGCACTGTCCGACTAAGATGTATGTAATTCATATGTATATACATATACACACACGTTGTACGAATGCATAACGGGATGGGCATTGAACTATTCGTTCAAATGATTGTCTGTGAGTCTGGAGAAGATGTGGGTAGTGATTTCATCTGACAGCTGAAACAATCTACGGTTGCTTATGGAGATGGATCTGTTATGGTGTGGGCAGGCATATGTCTTGACACGAAAACCGATCTCCTGATCATTCGCAATGGGTCCTTCGCCGCTCGACGGTATATTGACGAGATCGTAGTGCCACGTGCCCTTTCCTCACGTGAGGCAACTTGGAGAAAACGCAGTATTAATGCTTGATAATGCTAGAATGCATGATGCCAACATCGTTCAGAGATTCCTGCAAGAGCGCCACGTGCAACGAATGGAGTGGCCATCCAAAAGTCCCGACATGAATCCGACCGAATACGTCTGGGACCAACTGGAGCAACGCATCCGAGCGAGAAATCCAACAGTACAAACCCTTGAAGACGATCTTCTGGAATTGTAGGGACGTCTGCCTCAACTGAACGTGCGGCGCCTTGTCAGAAGCATGAGAAGGCGTTTTGAAGCTGTTATCAATGCGAGGGGTGGCAATACACCTTGTTAAAATGCTTAATCGCTGTGCAGCCATTTTGGTGTATGACCAGGGACCACTTTGTTTTTTGACACGTTGTGCAATGATGTGTATTGAGTGTCTGAATAACGCTTTTCATTTCGATTCTTAATTGCTGCAGAGAAATTGGTTTATTTTCATTGCAAGTCTGTTTTCACTTTAATATGTATGCGTATCATGGGGGTATGGACATCTGAAGACGTGACCAAATTTATTTTTTGAGCAGTGTATATATATATATATATATATATATATATATATATANGACATCT
The DNA here is from genome assembly GCA_002778355.1 of Clitarchus hookeri. Classification (NCBI taxonomy): domain Eukaryota; kingdom Metazoa; phylum Arthropoda; class Insecta; order Phasmatodea; family Phasmatidae; genus Clitarchus; species Clitarchus hookeri. The sequence continues at coordinate 37,028 of NQII01008314.1, forward strand.
GAAGACGTGACCAAATTTATTTTTTGAGCAGTGTATATATATATATATATATATATATATATATATATAGTTATAAGCGGCCGCTCTGTGCGTGTAAGAGGCACGGATGATTTATGGACGCCCGTGCTAGCAGTTGCAACCGGAGACGCAGCGGCTTTTCACAAAATAATGTTCACAAAGTGTGCCTATAAAATGCTACGGACCCCCGAGTCGAGAGTTAATGAGAGGAGTAGGTCTGGGCGATTGTGCAACGAAGAGCAACGAATATCGCCAGAAGTGACCAGCAGGAGGAAAATCTGCGACTGCGAACATCAGAGCAGTGATGAGTACGACTGCAGTCTGGACTATTGTACTGGATGCGTGAGTGAAAAACANAGTTATGCTTATCAGGGCTCATGCCGCTTCCGATCCTGGGTATCGGGTATCATTGAGATATCAGAAGAAATTTATTTTGGTGTACTGCTCTAGTTTCTCTCAGCGAGACCCGGGGTGCATTGAGGCTTCCAGATCAAGGCCAGCGATAGTATAAAATGCTACGGACCCCCGAGTCGAGAGTTAATGAGAGGAGTAGGTCTGGGCGATTGTGCAACGAAGAGCAACNTATAAAATGCTACGGACCCCCGAGTCGAGAGTTAATGAGAGGAGTAGGTCTGGGCGATTGTGCAACGAAGAGCAACGAATATCGCCAGAAGTGACCAGCAGGAGGAAAATCTGCGACTGCGAACATCAGAGCAGTGATGAGTACGACTGCAGTCTGGACTATTGTACTGGATGCGTGAGTGAAAAACATTACAAACTTGACAACAGATAGGCAGAACGTTTGCTAATGATGAGTATGATTTAAGTGACTACAACAAAACAGAGACATTAAGAAGGACGTTAATAAGAATTGAAATAGACATTACATAGTGCGCTCACCGACAAATAAAAAGAGCGATAGTGTAGATAGATACTTTAATATAATAGCTGTGTGGATAAATTAAAAATCCAATTTAGTTATTTTAATTTTTTATCACGACCTCTATTCCTCACGAACTCAGGTACGCCCATCAGACGTCATGTGACCTTCGTGTCAGTAGTGGGATGATGATAAATATTAATTAATTAATTTAAATTAAGTTAGGCAATAGGCAAATCATTAGTAACATTAGAACAAATTAATTAATTGTAATTGTTGTAGGCCGAAAAAATAAGACTGTTTTGTACAATCATGACTGTGAATGTTAACTAGGAAAAGGTCTGCAGAACTGGAAGCACTGCGAGCATTAATTGAGGGATTAGGTAGCCAAATGAGCGCAAGTGCTAACAGCCTTGACAGCAAAATTAGTACTGCAAATGCAAGCTTTAAATGCCCAAATAAGTAGTGTGAAAGAAAGTGTAAACAAAATTTTAAATATCCAAATTATTTCTGTAAAAAATAGTGTAAAATAGAATGTAAATACCCAGATAACTAATGTAAGTGAGTTAGAAGACAAGAAGATTGATCATGTATATAGTAAAATTGAAGGCATTAGCGAGTTAGTGAATACAAGAATTGGAAGTGTGGACGAGAAAACTGACAGTGTAAATGAAAAAGTGGTCAGTGTCAGTGGAAGGATGGACAGCGTCAAGAACGAAATGATTATAATGAAGAAGGAAAGCCAAGCATTCCTTCAGCAAAGGAGTTCCAGTACAACCAGACCTGCGGCTGAGAAAAGTGGGGAAACAGTGCAAATCGTAACGAATGCAGTAACCTCGGAGGACAGCCAGCAGCTCTGCGCAGTTGGTGTTGCGCAGCTAGGAGAGAGAAAGAGGTCTCAATGAAGCCCGCCCCTTACGATGACCAGACTTCTTGTTGGGAATACCAAAACCTGTTTGAAATAGTTGCCACCTTGAATGACTGGCCAGCCGAGCAGTGTGCTTAATAACTCTCTGTACTGAGACGCCCCGCATTCAGCATCCTACAATCTCTGCCAGAGCGATATCGACTGGAGTACCCCACACTGGTGACAGTCCTAGAATTACGCTTCGGTGACCGGTACCTGCGACATGGCTATCATACACAGCTGAATAGACGCAACCAGCGAGCAGGGGAGCTACTGCAGGAGCTATACCAAGATATCGTGCGGCTCTTTCACTTATCTCTAGAAGGGTGCTCCGAGGATGCGCGCGACATCATTGCGACACAGAGGTACGGCAAGCAGTACGTCTGGCTGCACCCCACAACATGCAGGGCGTCTTGGACCACGCAGTGGAGGTGGAGTTAGCAAGACAGGAGGCCGCACCGGCGTCCAGTATGGGCAGTGACGCTGAGCGAAAACAACANCAGTGGAGGTGGAGTTAGCAAGACAGGAGGCCGCACCGGCGTCCAGTATGGGCAGTGACGCTGAGCGAAAACAACAAAGTCAGAATAACGAAAACATTGAAGGAATTGCAGACGACTATGAGAGACATTGCTTCCAGGGTCCGTACTACGGAGCCTCACCACCCCCACCCAAACGGCCGGATTATTGATCATGTGGACAGCCGGGGCACCTGAAAGCCTGCTGCCCACAACAACAACAGCAGAATAAGCAGCGAGAAAAGAGGCAGCGAGAGGCAGGCGAGAATACAGCACATCCGGAAAACTTGAAAGCGCCGATCTTGANAAGCAGCGAGAAAAGAGGCAGCGAGAGGCAGGCGAGAATACAGCACATCCGGAAAACTTGAAAGCGCCGATCTTGAGGGGCAAAGGTCGGTGACTGCTGGAGGGAAGGCCCCAATATTCTTACATTTATGGTTGGTGAAACAGTATTGGGATGCAATACTGATGGAGGGGAACCTGAATAATGTTCCTTGCCAGAGGGTCGTCAACACTGGGGCGACCACAGCAGTAATAAGACCAGACATCGTCGGGCCTTCCCCCCAGCGATCGCACGACGACATTATAGAATTGTGCTACTTGACTACAGTAACAGGTGACACCACACAAGTTAGAAGGAAGAGAAAAGTTANGACGACATTATAGAATTGTGCTACTTGACTACAGTAACAGGTGACACCACACAAGTTAGAAGGAAGAGAAAAGTTGTTTTGAATCTTGGTGATCTTAGCATAGAGCACGATGTTTACATAGTAGAGATAGAAGATCAATGTATCTTGGGGCTTGTTGTACTGTGTAGGCTGGGGTGCTGTATTGATAATCGACTTGGTGTGCTATGGGTAGGAAGAACAGCGTTGGTGGTGTAGACACTGTATGATTTGTCTTCCCCAATTAACTGCCCAGTAGCCTGTTGTCAACCCACTGTGCTGCCAGCTTCTGGTGAAATTGTNATGATTTGTCTTCCCCAATTAACTGCCCAGTAGCCTGTTGTCAACCCACTGTGCTGCCAGCTTCTGGTGAAATTGTTATTACAGGCAGATGTCAAAAGAAATTTGTCAGACATTTGGGTCTAATTGAGGCAGTAGAGAGATTTGGCTTCCTGCCAGGTAAAGTCGTTGTAGCAAGGACTTTGGTATCTTCTAATTCTGGCAATTTTCCAGTTAGAATGATACATTTCTTCGATAGTGTCATTCGTCTTGAGGAGGGGAGGCCATTAAAAGTCTTTGCAAGCAGATCACACAGATATTTCCAAATGTTCCAGGATATTCTAGAGTAAAACAAATGAAGTGTCCATTACCAGAAGTATTGAATGAATTACTATTAAAAACAAGAGAAAACCTTAACTTCAGACATGAGAAGGCTGTCTCTGAATTACTGCAGAGAAATAAGGATGCCTTCTTGTGTGGACCAAATGACCTTGGAAGGATTAAAGTGACCTGCCACCACATAGATACATGAGATTTCAGGCCTATAAAGCAGACACCAAGACGACTGTCGTTGACTTCACATGAGACAGATAAGGGAATTCTGAAGGAAATGAGGGAGTTAGATGTGATAGAACCATAATTTAGTCTGTGGTCATCGCCCATCATTCTTGTTAAGAAGAAAGATGGCTCTCTGAGGTTTTGTTTAGATTATCGCCAGCTTAATAATGTAACAAAGAANTCATTCTTGTTAAGAAGAAAGATGGCTCTCTGAGGTTTTGTTTAGATTATCGCCAGCTTAATAATGTAACAAAGAAAAACTCTTATCCACTTCCAAGGATAGATGGCACACTGAACAGCCTAACAGGTTCTNGCTTAATAATGTAACAAAGAAAAACTCTTATCCACTTCCAAGGATAGATGGCACACTGAACAGCCTAACAGGTTCTCAATGGTTTCCTACTTCGGACATGAAGAGTGGGTACTTGCAGTGCGAGGTGGCCCCAAAGGACCAAGAGAAGACTGCATTTTGTGTCCAAGGGAAAGGAACCTGGCAATTCAAAGTTATGCATTTTTGGCTGTGTAAGGGCCCTGCGACCTTCGAATACCTGCTGGAAAAATTCCTGCCTTTAGATATTTGTCAGCTTTACCTAGATTACATTGTTGTGACAGGGATGACATTTTAAGAGCACCTATCATGCTTTGACTCCCTATTCCAGAAAATGGCTACAGCACACTTGAAACTGGTTCCAAAGAAGTGCCACATGTTCCAAAAGAAAATAAATTTTTGGGACTTGTAGTGTCGGCCCATGGAATCGAAACAGACACCGAGAAGACCAAAGCAATAAGAAATTGACTGAAACCAACTGACAAAACTGAAGTGCGGAGCTTTATGCGATTATGTGCATATTACCGTCGATTTCTACCTGTGTTTGCCACAGTCGCCAAGCTACGAAACAAACTGACTAAGCCAAAAATGAAATTTATTGGACCACTGAGTTGTAAGATGCTTTTAGTAAGATAAATGAAATTATGATATCTCCAGCACTCTTGGGTTTCCCGAAAAGTGAGGGTGTGTTCATTTTGGAGACTGATGCTAGTGATCTAGGCATTGGAGCTGTGTTATCTCTGGTTCAAAATAGGAAGGAAAGACCACTAGAATACTTCAGTAAGGTAATTCATATGCCTGAGATAAACACTCTGCGTGTAACACAGTAATCCCATGTTAAGAAAATGTCGCCTCAGTGCGTTAATTTTAAAGAGAGGTGATTCAAACAAAATGTATTCTTCACAAATTTTTTAGTACAAGATCTTTACGATCCCTTATGCCTCCAGCCCCAACCCCTGGAAAGTTTCTGGCAACGCCACTGCTTAAAAGTTTACTAATTGGTAACTAAAAAAAACTCAAACAAGTATAGAACATATTCAAAACTAAAATATTTGATACAAACAACTTAACCTGGTCAGATAGGTTTTACGTAACCATAAATGGACTATAATCCCTTAGTTTTAACCAAAATATGTAATCGCTGTTCGCTATAATGGATTTTATTATACTGTGAAGTAATTTTCTCCGCGAATTCACCCTACTTATCCTCCATACTTCACTTCAGTATAACCACCATCCCCCCTCCCTTAAAGACCCTGCCTACTGGCTGGCAGCTGCGAAATTCAAATAGGAAATCCATACGTGAAGGCACCCACACACAGAGTCACCGGCTCAGGACGGGCGAGGTCGAATACCAGTCGAGAGGATCGACGAATCGTGCGCCAAGCGCGGAGGGATACCATAGAAACCCGGTCCCCGATACTAGCCAGTGTTGGTGCTGTATGTCCGCGAACCATTTCTCGACGCCTTAAGAAGGCGAATATGCGATCCTGGCGCCCATAATATGTGGTAACAATAAATTTGCAGCAGCGGCGGCTCCATTTACCGTGGTGCCAGGCCAGAGCAATGGGGAATACCACAAATTGGCGATGTGTGGGGTTTAGTGATGAGTGCCGCTTCGTTATGGGGACTAATGATCACTGCGCCCAGATGCGAAGGGCCCCTGTCGAACGCGAGGATCCCAGTCTCGCTATCGAGCGGCACACTTCCCTAAAGGTAGGCATTATGGTCTCCGCTCTCGTCGTGTTACGTAGAACATTGACGGTCCAGCTGTATGTGGATGAGATCCGAAGCCATCATCTGCTACCATTTCTGACCGAGATTCCAGGTAACATATTCCAGAAGGATAAAGCCCTACCCTACACGGCAAGGGTCGCCCAGGACTGCCTCCGTCATGTCCAAACACAACCATGGCATGCCCGCTCCCCTTGCATGTTCCCAATAGAGCATGTGCGTGACCAGTTAAAGCATCAGCTGCTCCCGTACCTCAGCAACCGGGATTTTGAACACATCGTCCAACACACCTGTCTCAGACAACATCTGGCGTCTGCTAGATTCCATGCCAGACCATGTTGCAGCATGTATTCCAGTGAAGGAGGGTATGGCGCACTACTGAAGATGAACAGATGGCGTACCACAGATAAATATGTAATTGACCTGCTTCTACGTTTTGTAACCATGTGGGTTACTCATCTGTATCACTACCTGTATAAAGTCTCAGTAACATCTTATGCATCCTTCTGCGTACGCTATTTTTATTGTCCGGCAGTGTATTATTGTTTTCTAAAATTATGATGAGACAGTGCCCCCCCCCCCCAATAAATCGTTCCCCCGTCGGGTCACTCACGATTTTTGCAAGTGGGAATCGTGCCGGACGATGCCGCTTGTCGGCGGGTTTTCTCGGGGATCTCCCGTTTCCCCCGCCCTTGCATTCCGGAACTGCTCCCTACTACTCACCTCAATCACCTCAATTCACCCTCATCGGCTCTCAAGACCTCTCTACTCAACCCAGTCAACCATAAAGTCTAGATATGCTCCTGCTGGTCATCCCGGCATCGTCGTGCTTGCACGCGAGTGGGGATGAGATGAAGGATTAGGAAGCTGGACGAGGCATCCTCGGAGCACAGCCGGGCCCGGCGACCTGTTGCTAAGCCGACGACGCCGAGCTCCGCTGGCGTGGTGTCTGCGAAGACGATGACGACGACGAAGACTTTGAGAAGACGAATGGGGCACGCTAAGTGAATTCTGTTGCTTCGCCGGGCGTGATACTCCAGGCGCCACGCTCCCAGTCCTTACGAGAGGAGCGTNACGCTAAGTGAATTCTGTTGCTTCGCCGGGCGTGATACTCCAGGCGCCACGCTCCCAGTCCTTACGAGAGGAGCGTGTGGGAAGAGAGACGAGGGAGTGAATCAGCCCCACCTGAGCGCCCTTTGTAACTTCATTACAAAGAGACGCCGTCGTTTGCCGAGTGCGTCACACGACACGGCAAGCAACACTAGCTTGTGCCGTGCCCTCACCCGTACAAACCCGTACTACTACTGACTACATTCGATGTCGGTTTACAGGCCTCGACTGCTAAACCACGTACATAGAAAACTAAGAAAACTGTTTTAAAAACTTTCTCAGAAAGTAGCTTTTATATAAACTTAAGGAGACTCCCTTGTATACGCTGTTCCCGGTAAAGTGAGCACTTTTGAGGCCCTAGTTACTCTCTCCTTTCAGTCATTTTTTTTTTTTTTTTATATTTTAACAACATTTAAAAATAAATATTGCCATGTAAGTAATAAACACAGCGTGTATANTTTTTTTTTTTTTTTATATTTTAACAACATTTAAAAATAAATATTGCCATGTAAGTAATAAACACAGCGTGTATATTCCACCGCACTTGGAAGTTAACGTCTAAGGATAAAATTATATATATTTATTGACTATTATTCCAAACTGGGGGCTTTCAAAAGTGCTCACTATACAGTGAATTGCCTATAAAACAATGTAAACACCTCAAGGCCATGTCTGACTGTTAGAAAGCATTGCGGCGATGTTGGAATAAAGCATCCGCAAACTTCGCGTGTGTTCTTTTAACACAGAATTTTAAGCGGTGACTACAGCGTTTAAATACAGAAGTCTGTTCAGAAAGGTACAGCATTGCCGCTATAGTTTAAACACGTGTTATACATATCGTAAACAAAAGGCTACTTACAGCGATTTTTCCTCACTTTGACACCCTTCAAACTCCACATTTATGTTTCAATAACCAATTCTAAAAATTAGCAACAAAATATCGAATTTAATTTCTTCACTGGAAAAAAGGTTTACACTAAAATATTCCAAGCTTTTTGTTTAATGAGATAGGTACAACTTTTTTGTTTTCATAATTAATTACAAAACATGAATAATTCGCATGGGTAACTAAATATATAGACTGTTCGCGGTTTCTTCGCACTTTTTTAATTAAATCTTTGAAAAATCATCCCATTTATGACGTGTTTGGTTGTTTCGTAACCATGTCACTTATCACAAGCGTTTTATACTTGTGTTAAGATATAAAAAACATTATTTTTAGTTAAATTGAACCTTTACTAATATGTTGTGTATTAATTATATTATTTCTTTTATAATTAATATTAATAAAAACAGAAAGAAAATAGGTGTGTTCGTAATGCCTAGTAAGAAATAATTCTTATGGGAAATATTATTATCCCGAGTCCGCAAGAATTGGGTGCGTTTTCCCTTTGGTGTAATTTGATATACTTGGTTAAGCTTTGTTCCCATGAGGTGGAGGAATATTTTGGAAGCAGAACTTTAGTAGCGTGTTACGTTTCTAATATTTTATACTTGTGTCTAGGGACTATGGAAGGTTTATACTATTATGAGGGAAGAGCGGAATTTAATTATGAAGACAGAACAGATATTTAATACACTTTTTAGGAGTTACAGTAATTATAAGCTATTGGCGAGTGAGGTCCTAATCTATTACAGTATATGACTAACCTGAATGATACAGTCGCTAGAGGCTGAGTNAAGCTATTGGCGAGTGAGGTCCTAATCTATTACAGTATATGACTAACCTGAATGATACAGTCGCTAGAGGCTGAGAGGTGAGTGGGAAAGCGACGAGCGGCACGCCAAGCTGCATATTGATGGCTTCATCTCGGTGTGGGTCCACAGACAGACAGACTGACAGACCGCGCGTGCAAAGTGTTGCCGTATTATATAGTTTCTGGTGTCTTAATTGTCCTACATACCGTGCCGCCAAGAGGGGAACTCCACTGGCGCTTCGCTGATGTGGTTTATAAACTATTANCTTAATTGTCCTACATACCGTGCCGCCAAGAGGGGAACTCCACTGGCGCTTCGCTGATGTGGTTTATAAACTATTATTGCTGTATTGTGTTTGGGATTCTTCGCCTGGCCTGGATACCAACGCGTCGCTGCTGTTCGCTAGGCTTGTCCGCCTTTACTGAATCATAACAAGGGGTTCAGCAAAGTTTGAAGTAGCCGTGAATGGACTATACCGAGCCAGTAAACGCAGAGGTAAACACATTGTACTCGCATTCTGGAGGACCCGGATTGAACTCCCGCTCTGGCCATCCTAATTTCGATTTCCCATTATTTTCCGTGATTGTCCGATCTACTGGTTCTATCTCTAAGGAACCAGCCGTCCATGAGACTTTAGGCCACACATTATAAAAATTAACTAATTTTACACTGACTTATTTCGGCAGAACTCGACACAAGTTATATGCATAAGGCCGTGCTGTGAAAACAAACATTGTTCTTGGTACGTCTGTGACGTTTTTGATATTACGGCACAATTTTCGCTATTCATTCTTACCTGCCAATATATGAAAAAACAAAAATATGAATTTGTCGTTTCTCGAAAATGCATCTTCTGAAAATATTATATGCGAAAGACTGTATGTTTAAATTTTTGATATATATATATTTTTTTNCTCGAAAATGCATCTTCTGAAAATATTATATGCGAAAGACTGTATGTTTAAATTTTTGATATATATATATTTTTTTAGATTATGTTATAAAGACACTACACGGATGAGATCAGAAAGCTTCTGCTTTGATATAAATTTTTGCTTCNTTTTTTTAGATTATGTTATAAAGACACTACACGGATGAGATCAGAAAGCTTCTGCTTTGATATAAATTTTTGCTTCCTGTGACTCCGTCATCTAAGAATGTTTATTTAGTGCACATTACATGACAGCTGTTTCCGATGGAACTCTATAAGGTCAGACAACAGAAATTAGTGTAAATTATGTATATTTTCATATTGTCATGGCTGATATCACGTTGTATTATTTTTAGGTTCGGCATAGTTTTCAAGAGGTTTTAGGTTAATTTTTTATTCTCAGTAAACATATAATTCCACAAGAGAGCTCGGAAGGGTAAATAATAAAGCGGGAAAGAGGGAAAGAGAGAGAATAAAATGGCAGCTTTGCAGCAGCCGTGTTTTCAGTATCCGGTTTTTAATTTATTAAGGTATCCGTTTATAACTGTTCCGAGAATTTTTGCACTGAAAACAAAGAATTTACCTGTATATTGTTACAAGCTTTGCTTGATAATGTCTGACTGAATTGAGATAATCCTTTAAATTTCTTTAAAAAATAAGAAATTTAATTTAATTTTCTGTTTAGTTTGCAACACCTAAATACAAAACCCAACTATCATTAAACACTTTAACCCACCACATTACTAAAATGTTACACTAATAAGTACGTAATCAGTTCAAGCGAAAACAAGCGTACAGTGAAGAATATATGGGCAGATTTGTCGTATTTAAATGGTGTAAGCATTTTAAGGAAAGCGAAAACAGTATGTTGGATCAGCCGAACAGTGGAAGAACTAAGGTACTGGTTTTCACGGGTGATATCCTACCTGTGTGGGGGGATGGGGGTATGGAATATCCCTCAAGTAGGATGGGGGTTCATGGATACTACCCCGGGAAAATTTTTAAAAGTTAACTTACAAATGGAGCATTATAGGCCATTTTCTGATTAAATAAGTATCGCCCATTTAGGTAAATATTTCCATAAGCAAAAACATTATATTTTCCCGCCGGCTGTCCTTAGTGAGAGCCGCTAAATATGCTAACTTTCTCTAGCCTCTGGGGGGCTGTTGATTACCCTGATGACCCTCCGTAGTTACGCCACTGCAGCCGAGAAATTGGAACTCAGCAACATCTGTGAACGAAGAAAACACAGAGAAAGCAGATACACTGCTGAAAGAAGAAGAAATAGGTTCATAGACAGAGATCGCTGTTCGGAGTCCGAGTCAGTAGGAGGTTTGGAGTAGGTGTCCTTGCCTAAATGGCGACCTTCACACTTTCCAGCGTTGCACTAACTTCTCTACTACACGGTCGACGACACGGAAAGACGAAACTAAATCCTGAACACTACTTTCGCCTTCTTTAAAATGCTTTTAGAAATTCAATACCGCCGACCTGCTCATTGCTTCTTCACAGGTACCTTGTTTAATCGACCAAGCTGGATACTCATTTTCAAAATAGCCGCCAATAAAATTGTTGGTGGTTTGTGATTTCTCAAGGACTATTTAAATTATTTTAACTGAAAAAGCTCCATAGAGTGAGTACTAAAACCGAATACGTGTTGTAACATGCCGCCACTCTGCATTGTTTCCCTCCCCCCCCNTTTTCGGGCGTGCGAAGTGTAGTGCTTCAAGGCATCACCGGTAACCGGATAAGCTAGCGCAGATATTGCGGGAGTCGCCTTTGTCTTCATGCCGTTCATCTTTCCCTCCTCGGGCGTGTACTGATATCAATAATAACCGGATAAAAGCGCGCGCGGAGGTACACGAAATCCACCCGCGGAAGATTGGCATGCGCCTCTATTAGCCTATAGGGGTTCGCGACATTTCCTGTATTTGAGGAGGTTGAATGTCGAGGATTGTAATTGCAAAAATGTTCTGGTTATTGCCCTCGCCACCTTATGTGATACGGGGTGCGGAGAACCTTCTGGATCGGGCTAGCTGGTCTGTACAAGCGCGGCGGGTCGCCGAGTTGACAGTCAGTCTGAAGTCTGGAGCCTTGTTCAGCCTTAAGCGCTAGGTGTGCGGATCACCGAGGCGACTGGCGGCGGCGACTTCAGTGACTAGCGAGAGTGAATGAAGACTGCAGACAGTAAGCATCGGTACAGTGGAGAGTGAGACTGACGAGCGGGAATATTGAACTGGATGCGTGAGTGACAGACATTTGTAATGATGGCAATAGTCAGTTGGTTTGAATGTGCGTAAATAATACGTGTGGATTAAATAGATGTAGCCTATATTTAGACAGTGTTAAGGACATAAATAAAATTGAGATTGGCATTCAATATTATGCTCAATGAGAATAACAGGTGTTAGAAGTAGAGATTTATAATAAAATACTGCAAATAAAAGTGGCGTTTATTTTTATAGTATTATAAATAAATTAAATAATTAAAGTTTGTAATTTTATTTTTAATCTCGTGTACACCCCTAGCGACTTGTTACAACAGGGCGACTTGTAACAGCAGGGCTACTCATTAGTCCACNTTTTAATCTCGTGTACACCCCTAGCGACTTGTTACAACAGGGCGACTTGTAACAGCAGGGCTACTCATTAGTCCACCAGTTTGGAAGATAGCACTACATACATGAAAAAAAATAGACGAAGATGTTTGTTACATCTCGGGAAAGGTCCAACTNCAGTTTGGAAGATAGCACTACATACATGAAAAAAAATAGACGAAGATGTTTGTTACATCTCGGGAAAGGTCCAACTGATCCAGCCAAATTTGACCCACAAGTAGTGCTATGCTAAACCACCATAACCCAGAACCTTACATGAGTTAAGTAGATAAAACCTATATTTTCGGAATTCGGATAAGTATTATNAACCACCATAACCCAGAACCTTACATGAGTTAAGTAGATAAAACCTATATTTTCGGAATTCGGATAAGTATTATATAAAGAATAACATGTCATATCTACCGAACAATGTTACCAATTTTGAACAAACATGCAGCCATGATAGTGCCTATTGCAAACAATAAAGAATCTCACTTACTGCCTCTTTTTCTCTTGGTTCGTAAACAGTGGCCCCTGAGGAAAGAAAAAAAAACAGCTTACATCCTGTCTCAAGAATCATTTAACCGATTTTCGCCAAATTTAGTATAATTTGTACTGCGATTCTAAACACCTATGATTTTAGTAGATAGGGCACTTATTACCAAGTTGGCGGCCGCATAGATGTTTAGTTTAGCGTGACATATCTAGCAAACAATTTGAAATATTTTAATTTAATATTTTATTTTGGCAGTTATTAGGGGAGCATAAAATGCATTAATTCGTATACTCATCTGCCCGCCATTTTTTTAAGGTGATGCCACTTGGAATACAAAGCCTAAATATATATAAAGCTGGTTTTGGTGCTGGATTCAGGATTCCGGATCCGGATCCGTACGCCATATGGTAGGCATGTTGGTCGGTGAAGTCCANGGTTTTGGTGCTGGATTCAGGATTCCGGATCCGGATCCGTACGCCATATGGTAGGCATGTTGGTCGGTGAAGTCCACCCGCCGTCTTGGTTGTCGTCAAAGCCATTGCTCGATGCCATGTTAGATGTTCGTCCTTCCGACACCCCTATAAATTAGTTTAATAAAAATGATTTTAATAAAAAAATTTTAATAAAAAAATTATTNTTCGTCCTTCCGACACCCCTATAAATTAGTTTAATAAAAATGATTTTAATAAAAAAATTTTAATAAAAAAATTATTTTAATAAAAAATTACAAAAAGTAAAAATTATGGGCGTGCCACCTTGGATTTTAAAAATTATATCGGTTCAGAGTGTCGTTAAAGATAATAATTCCATTTTTCTACTATTTTCATTAATTTAAGAAAAAAAATCAATCTAGTAAAGTTGTTGCTACCCATGCCTAGAAATTATTTAAATAAAAATTATATAATTTAGACCCGCCACTTTGGTAACGAGTGCATAGGGGGCGTATTGATCCCCCTCCTCGCTCACAAAAACTTGTAACAAAAATAATTATTTTAATATTTAAAAAGTAGTAAAAATTAAATAATTTCGGCCCGCCACTTTGAATTTTTATTGGTTTTCCTAGGAAATATCGTTAGTTTGCGTAGAAATTTCCACTCGCCCGACAACCATTTTGTTTTACGACCCTGCTAGAGTTCCGATCTCTCCACTTAGCAGTGTGTATATTTTATTTATGAATAAGTATGTAATTTGCCATGCACGAGAAGGTATATAAAATTAATTTTAAAAACTCTGAATTCTTCTGATCTAAATAATATTTAGCGAAATAAAATGTACAGGAGGCCAGACTCCAATCATACTTTCAACTGTTAATAGTTTGTCTATTTATATTTTTAAAATGTTTTTTAGTATAGTTCGTTAGTGCATTCCAGGTAGAAACTTGTAAAAAAATGCGAATATTAATGCTTTTAGTATTTTAAAAAAAAGTTTAATGAAAAACGGTGGTATTAAGCTCTGCGTTTTATGAAATTGAATTAAAAAATAATAAAACCAACTAGCAGGCTCGCGAGACAGATGCACTTATTATAACAGGCGTAAATATTGACACCACTACGGGGAAAGGACGGGGGCGAACTCCTCCAAGCCAAGTGAACGCAAAATGACCTTGATCTCTGCTTCCTGTGCGAATGAACCTGGAAGAATCCTGTTATAAACGACTATATTCAAGGTCAGGGCCGCAGGTGTTCTAAATTATTATCAAACGAAGAAACTTTTTCCTGAAACATGTTTTGAGTGCAGCGCGTTCGCTACAATTACTTTTTAACTGTATTTTACCCAGAAACTGTAAAANTTCCTGAAACATGTTTTGAGTGCAGCGCGTTCGCTACAATTACTTTTTAACTGTATTTTACCCAGAAACTGTAAAATACTTTGTTCTGCTCGGGACTTGAACGACTAAAATTATTATTACGCATTACTCCCATATCCAACACGTACCATGCGTTACTAAGGTTCAACGGAAACTTTACGCGCACAGTCAAGTGGTAGAAACATTTTTACAAACACTTCTACTGTCTGTGTATGCGGATCAACTGTTAAAACAAAGTATGTAGGCCGTAAAAAATACATTTAATTTTCAGGCTCGGACAACCTTAACAACGCGGGACTTTCGGGCGGAATTTTATGGCTCGGAGGTGTAGCAGCGCGTGCGATGTGTTATCTGGCACGTAGCTTGAAAACACCCGTCTTGCATGCATCTGTCACCATTTCGTCTGTATATTTGTCGTGAATGTTATGATCTGTTGGCATTTGTGCGCTTCGGCCTTAAGGGTGCTACCGATATCCCATTCACAGCTACTTCCTACTTTCCCGAAGCCTGCCCTCATGCAAACAAAGCTTAACAAAGCCCATAAAAGTATCAAAGGGACAACGCACACTAAGCTTAATAACATTTCTTACTAGGTATTACCAACACGCCTATTTCCTCTCTATTTTTATTCATGTTAATTATAAATTAAACAGTATAATTTGTAGATGAAATATAAGTATTTTTATTCGTATTGATTATAAATGAAATTGTATAATTTGTAGATGAAATATAAGCGTAAGTTCAATTTAACGAATAAATTAAGGTACATAACAAAACGCTTGCAATACACGGCATATTTAGGAAACAGCAAAATGCATGTTGTGATTTTTTTCGAAGGTTTGATTTAAAAGACGCGAGTAGAACTGACCGTTCACTACTTTTCAGGCTAAACTTACTTTCAAGACATCACGTACGTTGTGAGCAATATTTCCTACCTCGCGAACGGAGCATAGAAACGGTATTTTTATTCACCGCGCGTCGGGTAACGAGTCTGTCAACCTGAGCTAGGTTTCAGTGTTTAAAAAGGAATATAATGCTTGACACCACATTTATTTATATTCCAGTCACTTATATATTTTAAAAAATATGGCCGCAGGTATTTCTGGTACATTTCAGGCAATTGACTTTGACGTGTCAATATCAAACAAAAAAAAACATCCAGCATTTGACATATGCACGTTCACAAAATAGTACCCACCAGAAAGCTAATTAATATAGATGAGACGGCGGTCTGAAGACGTCCAATGTGACTCGTGATCGCAGATACCAAAATGGTGGCAGATCAAGCAGATTCGGCCAATTTATACTATTTGACAGTGGAAATAGTTCGTCGCATAGATGGATCGATTCTATTGGATGTAAACTATGAATTGCGTGAAAATAGTTATGATATTGATGGCGGATTGATACATTGGAAAATAATACGAACTCGTGGCGGATTGATATACAAAGAAATATACCAATATGGCGGACGGATCCGGAATCCTGAATCCTGAGCAAAAACCGGCTATATATACACTGGAGAGCCAAAAAAAACAAACTGGTATAGGCGTGCGTATGCAAATAACAGAGGTATGGAACCAATCAGAGTAACGCGATGCGGTCGGCAGCGCCTTGATAAGACAACAAGCGTCTGGCAAAGTTGCTAGATCAGTTACTGCTGCTACAATGGCAGGTTATCAAGACTTAAGCGAGTTTGAACGTGGTGCTATAGTCTACGCACGAGGGATGGGACATAGCATCTCCGAGGTAGCGATAAAATTAGGATTTTCGCGTACGACCATTNTACTAGGCATTACCAACACGCCTATTTCCTCACTAACTATTTCTTACTAGGCATTACCAACACGCCTATTTCCTCTCTATTTTTATTCATGTTAATTATAAATTAAACAGTATAATTTGTAGATAAAATATAAGTATTTTTATTCGTATTGATTATAAATGAAATAGTATAATTTGTAGATGAAATATAAGCGTAAGTTAAATTTAACGAATAAATTAAGGTACATAACAAAACGCTTGCAATACACGGCATATTTAGGAAACAACAAAATGCATGTTGTGATTTTTTTCGAAGGTTTGATTTAAAAGACGCGAGTAGAACTGACCGTTCACTACTTTTCAGGCTAAACTTACTTTCAAGACATCACGTACGTTGTGAGCAATATTTCCTACCTCGCGAACGGAGCATAGAAACGGTATTTTTATTCACCGCGCGTCGGGTAACGAGTCTGTCAACCTGAGCTACGTTTCAGTGTTTAAAAAGGAATATAATGCTTGACACCACATTTATTTATATTCCAGTCACTTATATATTTTAAAAAATATGGCCGCAGGTATTTCTGGTACATTTCAGGCAATTGACTTTGACGTGTCAATATCAAACAAAAAAAAACATCCAGCATTTGACATATGCACGTTCACAAAATAGTACCCACCAGAAAGCTAATTAATATAGATGAGACGGCGGTCTGAAGACGTCCAATGTGACTCGTGATCGCAGATACCAAAATGGTGGCAGATCAAGCAGATTCGGCCAATTTATACTATTTGACAGTGGAAATAGTTCGTCGCATAGATGGATCGATTCTATTGGATGTAAACTATGAATTGCGTGAAAATAGTTATGATATTGATGGCGGATTGATACATTGGAAAATAATACGAACTCGTGGCGGATTGATATACAAAGAAATATACCAATATGGCGGACGGATCCGGAATCCTGAATCCTGAGCAAAAACCGGCTATATATACACTGGAGAGCCAAAAAAAACAAACTGGTATAGGCGTGCGTATGCAAATAACAGAGGTATGGAACCAATCAGAGTAACGCGATGCGGTCGGCAGCGCCTTGATAAGACAACAAGCGTCTGGCAAAGTTGCTACTGCTGCTACAATGGCAGGTTATCAAGACTTAAGCGAGTTTGAACGTGGTGTTATAGTCTACGCACGAGGGATGGGACATAGCATCAGGCTCCATCGCTATTTTAATCCTAAAAGCGCATGCTGGTATTCACGAGTGTGCCGTGAATATCGGGAATCCGGTGAAACATCAAATCTTTGACATCGCTGCGGCCGGAAAAAGATCGTGAACGAATNTGCCGTGAATATCGGGAATCCGGTGAAACATCAAATCTTTGACATCGCTGCGGCCGGAAAAAGATCGTGAACGAATGGGGCAAACGACGACTGACGAGAATCATTAAACGTGACAGACGTGCAACCCTTTCTCATATTGGCGCAAATTTCAANGGGGCAAACGACGACTGACGAGAATCATTAAACGTGACAGACGTGCAACCCTTTCTCATATTGGCGCAAATTTCAATGCTGGGGCATCAACAAGTGCCAGCGTGCGACTATTCAACGGACCATCATTTATATGAGCTTTCGGAGCCGAAGGTCCACTCGTGTACCGTTGTTGACCGCACGACACAAAGCTTTACGCCTCGCCTCGACCCCCCAACACCGCCATTGGACTTTTGATGACTGGAAACACGTTGCCTGGTCTGACGAGTCACGTTTCCAATTGTATCGGGCGGATGGACGTGTACGGGTATGGAGACATCCTCATGAATCCATGGACCCTACATGTCAACAGGGGACTCTGTTCAAGCTGGTGGAGGCTCTGTCATAATATGGGGCGTGTGTAGTTGGCGTGAAATGGGACCCCTGATACATCTAGATACGACTCTGACAGGTGACAGAAACGTAAGCATCCTGTCCGATCACCCGCACCGATTCATGTCCATTGTGCATTCCGACAGACTTGGACAATACCAGCAGGACAATTGAACAGCCCACACGTCGAGAGTTTCTACCGATTNATTGTGCATTCCGACAGACTTGGACAATACCAGCAGGACAATTGAACAGCCCACACGTCGAGAGTTTCTACCGAGTTGATCCAGGAACGCTCTTCTGACTTTAGACACTTTCATTGGCCACCTAAATCACCAGACATGAACATTATTGAGCATATCTGGGATGCCTTGCAACGTGCTGTTCAGAAGAGATCTCCACCGCCTCGCACTCCTATGGATTTGTTGACTGCCCTGCAGGATTCATGGTGTAAATTGCCTCCTGCATACCTTCAGACATTAGTCGAGTCCATGCCACGTCGTCTTGCGGCACTTCTGCGTGCTCGCAGATGCCCTACACAATATTAGGCAGGTGTGCCAGTTTTTTTTGCTCTTTAGTGTATATATATATACATACATACTAAAGCCTATTAAAATCATACTTTAGAAACACAGGGACCAATACCAACAAATAAACATTTCAGTAGAACTATTTCTGTAAGCATGAATTAAGTAATTTTAAATGATTATGGTGTATTTTCAAAATAGCTGCCTCTGTACAATTTGTGTTATACCTTATATATCTGAAACAATAACACATATTTTAACCCAATTTGAAATTTTAGCAGTTCTTACTGTGGGCACTAATTGCAGCAACGTGATAACCTCTTCAGTGCTAAAATACATCACCTGAAAATTAATCTTAAATGTCATGTCTCGGCCATTTCTTAATCTGTCCTATTACATTTTGCATTCAGAGAGTAATATGGAATGTCGCGTAAAATGTTTACGTAGTAGCCTCTTTCATTTAAAGTGGTGTTTTTTTGTTGTTGTTACATATATTATTAATGGTGCCATTAAACCGATTTAACTCAATCTCGGTGTGCTGAAGTAGCTATTGTTACTATAAATTTCCTAAGTAATAGCTACAGTCGTCCATCATTTCGAAAGGCACTGCTACCAAAAAATAATTCTTGTAGTCTTCCATTGTGTACAAGGAACTGCGGCACTCCACCGATTAACATCAAGTATGGTAAAAAAAATGTATTCTGCTAAGCCTTTTTTTAAACACGCCATGTCGTAGTATCATAGTGTCCCATAAAAATTACTTGCNAAAAAATGTATTCTGCTAAGCCTTTTTTTAAACACGCCATGTCGTAGTATCATAGTGTCCCATAAAAATTACTTGCGCATACGTGTAGATAAAAGTAGGTTAATTAGTTTATCGTCAACTCCTTGTTTCATTTAATGTAATGTGTGGTCTGCACGCCTATTTAGACTGCACGTACATACACAAAAAATATTTTCATTATTTGTATCGGGGGTAGGGGGGGGGTGGTAGTATTGTTGTAACATACCCCTATTGCCCCAAAGGTCGACATTATTTGATATTAAAATTATTAATTTGCCTTTAATTTGTAAGAAAATGTGTTATTTCCTTGAACAGTGTTACATTTTATTATATCGTAAAGTAATTTTTCTCTTAATATTTGTCCTAATTAAAACGACGTGTTGGCACTGCTAACACAGGTGTAAGTTCCTTCCCTTTCCTTAGGTCACTGAAACCCACCTTTTGAGACATTTCTGGCTATGTCGCAGTTAGTAGTTGCATCAGTACACTGTAAATAGACTCCATTCACAGATACTTCCAACTTTCGTGAAGCTCTGCTAAAGTTCTACTTCCGGGGTATTCCTCCGCCTCATGCAAACAAAGCTTAGAAAATTACACTATAAGGCCAACGAACTGCGTTCGTGTGCACTCAGTGTAATAATATATTACATAAGAACTATTTTGTTATAGGCATTATTTTCTTTCTGTTTTATGCATGTTNTGCACTCAGTGTAATAATATATTACATAAGAACTATTTTGTTATAGGCATTATTTTCTTTCTGTTTTATGCATGTTAGTTATAAATTAAATATTAGTTTAAAGATAAAATGTAATTTAAAGTTAAAATTAACAAAAAAAAANTTATGCATGTTAGTTATAAATTAAATATTAGTTTAAAGATAAAATGTAATTTAAAGTTAAAATTAACAAAAAAAAGGTAATTTTATGTCAAACAGAAATATAAATCTTTTGTGATACATGAGATATTTAGGAAATAACTATACNAAAAAAAAGGTAATTTTATGTCAAACAGAAATATAAATCTTTTGTGATACATGAGATATTTAGGAAATAACTATACATCATACGTGGGGTGTTATTTCAAAGGTTTTATTGAAAAAGTGAGAAGAAACCACGAATGGGATATATAAGTGTTTCTTTCATTCCATCTAGCAGCTTTTAAGGAGCCTCTATAGTAAAATATTGTCTGTAAAATCAGTGTTTGCGCGTATATGCTTATATAAGTATCAGAAATGTTCTTAGAATACAATTTTTATGCCGAAAAAAAAAAAACAAATAATCTAAAGATGCTACTTCTGTTAAATATACTCCAAGAGAACAAAAATAGAGAAAGTGGACAAAAATATCATTTTTAGGGCTGTACTGCGCAGTTTCCTTAAGGGTTCCGTCTGCATGACGCTTGAACTGCGTCGCAGTGTTTGGAATCCTGGTTTATGACGGAACTATTAAACGTGTCACGAGTATGTTTACCTACGAAAAGACATCATACCACAGACGAGGAAGGAATGGTACTTTGAAGTTACGACGCATGCTGTAAATGTTATTTTGGAGTCCTCCAATATAGATAAAAACGGCCTTTTCAGACTGCCGTNGAAGTTACGACGCATGCTGTAAATGTTATTTTGGAGTCCTCCAATATAGATAAAAACGGCCTTTTCAGACTGCCGCATCTTAAAACATACTAGCCGGACACAAGCCAAATTACGGCAGGATCCTTTATTGAACTTTGCTGCAGACTATCCAGCAATAAAATGACAGGGTCACTGCTTAAAGTCCCATAGGTACACGCAGCACTACGAGAATACTGCACGCCAGTTCAGAGCCCTGCGCTTAGCGGCGATGGCGCTTTTGTAGCGCGTGCCATTGTAACCCTTATAACTCCCGCGCCTCTCAGCCAAAAAAGGAGAAAAACTATGCAGGCAGGCGGGCCCCTTAAGGGAAATAAGAAAAGCAAGAACTCTAATTTGAAGTTTGATCCATATGCTTTTATCGCGTATAATAATATCCAACTGTCACGCACAAAACTTGCGAGAATTTCACGTTCCTGGGGATGCATATCGGTCTTGGGAGGGCTCTTCACAACGTTTCCTTATAAAAAGACTTTACCTTAAAGTGTTTAAAAAATTTTACTCTGGATTCTCCGCGCACAAACGCAGGCGTTGTAGGGAGAAAATACGGCCAACCGACGGTATCCATCTGCCGCTGTCCTTGCTGGAAACGTGCGAAAAGTTTTCTGCAAAGCACTTCTCATCGGAAAATTATAAAAAAATGTGTAGGTTCCTCGTATTGTTAACGGCAACAAGCGCTAGCAATATATAGGAAACTGGACAGCTAACATGGAAAAATCGGTTGCTTGCTGAGGAGAGAAATGGCTCAGCCACCTAAAATTCAAAATCGGAACGCATTTACCGTACAGCTCTCAGCTCTCAGCTCTCAGCTTATGCCAGGACATTTTGCAGCATTTCTATTCATATTATCAGTTTGCAGACAATGGTTTAGTGACGCTGGTTTACAATAACGTTCATTGAATGACTCCGCAGACATCCATGTGTACAAAGTCAGAATCTCTCGAAATTAGGGCGCCGACATAAAAATCTTGGCGACATGAAAAACAATTTTAATATTATATTCAAAGGTCAAAATATTTCAGTGAACGGTTAGGTAAAAAAAAAACACGAACAGTCCTCCAGCTTGTGGAAATTTTAATAATTTTAAAGCTTTCAGCCTTTAGCGAATTTTGGAACTAGTGGAAGTTCTAGAATATGGTAGCTGATATAATTTTGGCATGAAAATTATATTATTACCCTCACAAACGTTATTCTTGTTAAGTCAATTCACTTGATTTGCAAAATACGATTTTATCGATTAACAGTATTTTCTAATTACACCAGGTAGAAAACTTTCCTCATGTGTGTTAAGTCAAGGAAGCGAATCAAATGGTATTTACCACCATTTTCTTTGTAAAGAAAATTTTCAAGTAACCGAATTTTTATTTTGCTGTAACTAGTAAACACTATATTTTGGGCATGTCTTCACAGAGAGTAATAGCTATATTCTGAGAAAAAAAAGTTTCTTTCTCTGATAACTATCTCGAAGCAGACTTTAATTAAATTTCGCACAATTCTTTCACTTCGTCAGCTCAGTCGTAAGTATCGACGTGGATCGAAAAAAAAAATTAGTTACATACTTTAAAGCGTACTCATAAACTTGTATCTATAACTGTTTTAAATGATTGAATTAGTGAGTATCCCTGGAAAATGCGTAGCATAATACGCAAAATTATAGGTTTGGTGGCGTGCTTTACAATTTCAGTCCAAAGAACTGTAAAGTTTTCAACAGAGCAAAGCGTCAATGCCTTATTTATTTGCAAAATTTCCAATCTCTAAATAGTATAAAACAAAGTCGCTTATCCGCATCTGTCTGTGTATTCAATTAGTACTTCTAAACTACTTGATGGATTTTGATGCGGTTGTCAGCATAATTTAGATAATTTCTTGAGGAAGATTATAATGTATAATAAATTTATATTTAATGTAAGGATAGTAAATAAATGTCGAACCGTTTGTAAACAAGTAGTAAAAACCGCTTTTAGGGTGCTTACATGGCTTTCGCTGACTGAACCATAAGAAAAAAAACATCAAATTAATGTACNTTATGCATGTTAGTTATAAATTAAATATTAGTTTAAAGATAAAATGTAATTTAAAGTTAAAATTAACAAAAAAAAAGGTAATTTTATGTCAAACAGAAATATAAATCTTTTGTGATACATGAGATATTTAGGAAATAACTATACGTCATACGTGGGGTGTTATTTCAAAGGTTTTATTGAAAAAGTGAGAAGAAACCACGAATGGGATATATAAGTGTTTCTTTCATTCCATCTAGCAGCTTTTAAGGAGCCTCTATAGTAAAATATTGTCTGTAAAATCAGTGTTTGCGCGTATATGCTTATATAAGTATCAGAAATGTTCTTAGAATACAATTTTTATGCCGAAAAAAAAAAAAAAATAATCTAAAGATGCTACTTCTGTTAAATATACTCCAAGAGAACAAAAATAGAGAAAGTGGACAAAAATATCATTTTTAGGGCTGTACTGCGCAGTTTCCTTAAGGGTTCCGTCTGCATGACGCTTGAACTGCGTCGCAGTGTTTGGAATCCTGGTTTATGACGGAACTATTAAACGTGTCACGAGTATGTTTACCTACGAAAAGACATCATACCACAGACGAGGAAGGAATGGTACTTTGAAGTTACGACGCATGCTGTAAATGTTATTTTGGAGTCCTCCAATATAGATAAAAACGGCCTTTTCAGACTGCCGTATCTTAAAACATACTAGCCGGACACAAGCCAAATTACGGCAGGAGCCTTTATTGAACTTTGCTGCAGACTATCCAGCAATAAAATGACAGGGTCACTGCTTAAAGTCCCATAGGTACACGCAGCACTACGAGAATACTGCACGCCAGTTCAGAGCCCTGCGCGTAGCGGCGATGGCGCTTTTGTAGCGCGTGCCATTGTAACCCTTATAACTCCCGCGCCTCTCAGCCAAAAAAGGAGAAAAACTATGCAGGCAGGCGGGCCCCTTAAGGGAAATAAGAAAAGCAATAACTCTAATTTGAAGTTTTATCCATATGCTTTTATCGCGTATAATAATATCCAACTGTCACGCACAAAACTTGCGAGAATTTCACGTTCCTGGGGATGCATATCGGTCTTGGGAGGGCTCTTCACAACGTTTCCTTATAAAAAGACTTTACCTTAAGGTGTTTAAAAAATTTTACTCTGTATTCTCCGCGCACAAACGCAGGCGTTGTAGGGAGAAAATACGGCCAACCGACGGTATCCATCTGCCGCTGTCCTTGCTGGAAACGTGCGAAAAGTTTTCTGCAAAGCACTTCTCATCGGAAAATTATAAAAAAATGTGTAGGTTCCTCGTATTGTTAACGGCAACAAGCGCTAGCAATACATAGGAAACTGGACAGCTAACATGGAAAAATCGGTTGCTTGCTGAGCAGAGAAATAGCTCAGCCACCTAAAATTCAAAATCGGAACGCATTTACCGTACAGCTCTCAGCTCTCAGCTCTCAGCTTATGCCAGGACATTTTGCAGCATTTCTATTCATATTATCAGTTTGCAGACAATGGTTTAGTGACGCTGGTTTACAATAACGTTCATTGAATGACTCCGCAGACATCCATGTGTACAAAGTCAGAATCTCTCGAAATTAGGGCGCCGACATAAAAATCTTGGCGACATGAAAAACAATTTTAATATTATATTCAAAGGTCAAAATATTTCAGTGAACGGTTAGGTAAAAAAAAAAAACACGAACCGTCCTCCAGCTTGTGAAAATTTTAATAATTTTAAAGCTTTCAGCCTTTAGCAAATTTTGGAACTAGTGGAAGTTCTAGAATATGGTAGCTGATATAATGTTGGCATGAAAATTCTATTATTACCCTCACAAACGTTATTCTTGTTAAGTCAATTCACTTGATTTGCAAAATACGATTTTATCGATTAACAGTATTTTCTAATTACACCAGGTAGAAAACTTTCCTAATGTGTGTTAAGTCAAGGAAGCGAATCAAATGGCATTTACCAGCATTTTCTTTGTAAAGAAAATTTTCAAGTAACCGAATTTTTATTTTGCTGTAACTAGTAAACACTATATTTTGGGCATGTCTTCACACAGAGTAATAGCTATATTCTGAGAAAAAAAAGTTTCTTTCTCTGATAACTATCTCGAAGCAGACTTTAATTAAATTTCGCACAATTCTTTCACTTCGTCAGCTCAGTCGTAAGTATCGACGTGGATCGAAAAAAAAATTAGTTACATACTTTAAAGCGTACTCATAAACTTGTATCTATAACTGTTTTAAATGATTGAATTAGTGAGTATCCCTGGAAAATGCGTAGCATAATACGCAAAATTATAGGTTTGGTGGCGTGCTTTACAATTTCAGTCCAAAGAACTGTAAAGTTTTCAACAGAGCAAAGCGTCAATGCCTTATTTATTTGCAAAATTTCCAATCTCTAAATAGTATAAAACAAAGTCGCTTATCCGCATCTGTCTGTGTATTCAATTAGTACTTCTAAACTACTTAATGGATTTTGATGCGGTTGTCAGCATAATTTAGATAATTTCTTGAGGAAGGTTATAATGTATAATAAATTTATATTTAATGTAAGGATAGTAAAGAAATGTCGAACCGTTTGTAAACAAGTCGTAAAAACCGCTTTTAGGGTGCTTACATGGCTTTCGCTGACTGAACCATAAGAAAAAAAACATCAAATTAATGTACNGTAAAAACCGCTTTTAGGGTGCTTACATGGCTTTCGCTGACTGAACCATAAGAAAAAAAACATCAAATTAATGTACTACAGAATTGTAGCTTTTAAAAGTTCTACATAAAAGTCCACGATAGCATATGTTCATAATTTAATGATAACCCACAGTAACCATTTTTGTCTTTCAAAGTATTGCTGTAAAAACTAAATTGTTACCGGGCGAAGCCGAGCCGGTTCACTAGTGTATCGTAACGGAGAGTAACTCGTTCTTACTTCCCCTAGACGTGTATATTACGTCATGTGTAGTAGGTCATATAAAGAATTGAGTTGGAACTGTTAATGTAAGAAAAATAACAAAACCAGCAACGAACTTGACACATATATTTGCCGTTGATCTTAACGCGTGCACACCAACTGACGATGAATTATTTTCTGCATCGTATCTTGGAGTTGTTACGTCTAGCTCCGAGCTGAGGGCGCAAGGGTTGGTTAAACAGAAATGAAAATAAACAAAAATAAACTTCCAATTGATACGTGAGACGTAAAAAAGTAATTATCGGAAGGAAACCAAGTTAATTAACAGGTTTCACCGAAGTGCAAGAAATATCAGTATGGGGCCTCATATTTGCAGTACAGAGTATTGCAGCTTTATAAGGCATGAATATTAAAAAAAACTATAAAAACAAGCGTTTTGTAGCGAAAGTCTAGCAACGTGAAAAAATTAGCTAGCATTGAAATTACATCAGAATAGATTATTATATTGCTGAAGGAAACAATCAAAATTAAATTGCACTTACATTTTAAACAGTATAAGCAATGGAGAAAAATAATGACGTTTACTCATCAGTGCAGATACAGCGTTGCAAGAAATAAACGCTTATGACAATTGAAACGTACTTCTCAAATGGACCCAGGNCTCATCAGTGCAGATACAGCGTTGCAAGAAATAAACGCTTATGACAATTGAAACGTACTTCTCAAATGGACCCAGGTGACAGACGATAACGAACGCTATTAGGTCAGAGGTCACGGGTAGGCTGTCAAATGGGGCTGAGCTAGAAAAATATACGTGATGATTCTGACGGTTTGACGGGATCGTGGACGGCATATCCAGAAACACAATGACTGAAAATATCACGAATACACGTTTTGCTAGACTAGATCACAAGGACGTTAAATACGTTCTATTAATCCATCATATGTTGAAGTTAGGGTGGGTGTAAACAGTGGGGCAAGAACTGATATTAAGAATTAATGAGTCCGTTTTTTATAGTTAGCATACTCTTGTAATCTCACCAACAGAAAGACTTTTAAGGTATTTTTACGAGCACGCAGTCATGAGGAATATGTCTGCACAGTTTTTTGTCTTTCACATTCTTTGGGCCGCAATATATTGTACTGTTTAGAGCATCACAAAAAGCTCATTTTAAACGCAATAGTATGGCAAATCATTTTCCCTTAAAGCTAGCAATAAATATTACCTGGCATTGCCTTGGCTTTCATAAATTCCAGTAGACGCCAGTTAACTTGTTTAACGTCACAACCGAAAATGGTGAGATGGGGCCAAAGGCCCATACGTAACAAAAATCAACGTAATAGGTCATGCTGAAATCTGATTCAAGTCATTGTCATAATACTTTTTCCCAGTAACTATAAATAAGTGTAATTTTTTATCATAGTTGAAATACGATTTACCAATTCCTTGGAGACGAATATTAAAATTTTAGTTTTACAGACAGTTTACGGTAAAGTAAATGTTTTTGGACAAACATTTGAAAAGAAGTCCTTGATCGTAGTTACATGCATTATTTTGCAACATGAAATAGAACGATTGTTGTTATGTTGGCAACAAATTAGGGACAATAGTGCCATGCGTTTAAGTTTTATTAAAACCGTAATGTTTAAATTTATGTCACATATAAGATATATATTTTCAATTTTTTGACAGGTAGGATAACAATTGGCCCAACTGAGTAATATTTCTATCCGTGCCAATTTCACAGCGTCGCACGTACAGTGAATACGAACGTTATATTTTTACATGTGGCGGGAAGGTACACAGTTGGCAGGACTTGTTCTCCATGACTGGAGCTTAGCCCGCTCTCTCACTTTGACGTGCCTGATGTCTTCGTTAAGAGTCTTCTTTACATCTGCAGACGTAGGTATGCAACACGCATTAACCCCATTTACTCTAATTTTAATCTATTTTTGAGTTTTTTGGCGAAACCATATACGTCACCGCCTTAAATGTGGTATCAAATTAAAGGTATTTATCGAATAATGGTGCAAATAATAAGTATAATGTAATATTCGAAGTGAGATTTTATTAAAAGCAAGAGCATTGTTTAAAAAACACGACCACAAATTAACTGGACACTGTGTAGCTTAAATATCGGACCAAAATAGTATTTGGCTATTCTATGCAGCATCTTCAATGTTTTCTGCGTCGAAATGTGTTATGATATTGTACCTGACGTGCAAGGTACTTCTGAAAAATGCAAAAAACTAAGCTGTTTTTTGATAACAGAATCGTGCAAGGAGATAGAACACTTTTATCCTGGGCTCAAAGGCCATCTGTGCTCATGGTTAAAAGGACGCACAGCAAGGGGTGACAGGAAAATTCACACGCAAGAGATTTTACCTTTAGAGGGCTCGGGAAATCCGTTGTCTTCGTGCAATGCCTCTCGTTGTAAGGTGAACTCTGTATGAAATCGAATACCATAATACGACAGGACTGCAATCGCAACGTAAACTAAGTTTGAATTTTTCAAAAATATGTGATTAATCTTTATTAATGCACGGTGTTTAGAGAAGTGCAACGCAACTGAGTGCTTTATTGTGTGCGTGTACATGAATGGTATGGAAATGTAGGTTATGTAAAATCTCTTTGAATTTAAAAATGGTGAAGAAAAACGGAAAGAAGCATCTCTAACAGCTCTTCTTGTGATGAAATAGCAATATGAATATCATATTGTTTTAATGGTGCAGTGATCAATTTTGCTAGTACGGAAATATTGAAATTACTATAACTTGGAAAGTTTAAACTTCACCAAAAGAATAAAAAGCTATCAGTATGTCGCTGTTCGTATCGTTCTTACATGTGCGAGAAATACACACAGTAAACCATTTCAGCGAAGTTAACCTTATACATAAAAATCGGATTTTCAGTGTTATAAATAAGGGCAGAAGGGTGTTTTTTAAAGGCCACGTACTTTTCAAAACTTTCCGTATGTAAAAAAACACAACAAATATGTCGCTGTTCGTACCGAGGCAAGAAATACACACTGTAAATATTTTAAGCGAGGTTAAATTCACAAATAAACATCCTTATTTCAATATAATAAACTCGTGTAAAAAGGTAGTGTTTTAGACCACGTACATTAAACAATTCTAACAACCGTTTCGAAATATGTTATTTACAAAACACAACAACTTACTTTTTGTAATTCCTAACCGCAATTCCTGAACAAGTGTTGTCCTATGACAATCCTCAGACGATTGCACAACTAAAATCACTCGTGTCTACAACTGATACGAAATAATTTATTTGCAGACTCGTTCAATTAATACAACACAACAAAAACCAACCAACAAAATTAAACGTCAGAACGTAAATACGTACTTAGCCAGTCGTGCTTCTTGGCTGACGGTTAAGGAAAATGGCGGACCAAGGAACAGTCAACCAATTAACACATGCCAATAATAAATTTCACTCGATAAGACGCACTAGGCAGGCACCTACATCGAACTACGCTTGTTTGCATGTGCAAATACCAAAATAATTAACTGGCAATNAAGACGCACTAGGCAGGCACCTACATCGAACTACGCTTGTTTGCATGTGCAAATACCAAAATAATTAACTGGCAATATAATATTCCGACAACACCAGTAAGGTACTCATTCAAACATGACGAAAGAGAGCTCAATGACGTTTGTTGGGTTGGAAACGTTTCACATAACCGTGATGTACTCATGATCAATTCTAATTTCTTAAAATGTTTTTAAGGTCCATAGTATACAGTCCAAAAATATTGTGCATTACTTGAAAAAGGTAATTTAAATTATAAGTGTTGTAATTGCCATTAAATTTCAAAGTAATAATTTTTAATTCCAAGTACTATCCCCCCCCCCCCC